>JAMRYI010000412.1:0-143056 GCA_029231635.1 Ditylenchus weischeri | reverse complement strand
TCTTTGATTTAATGGACTGCTAGAAAGACAATTAATTGAGTCAGTTCGGAGGAGATTCGACAGGGTTTGCATGTAAATAGTAGTTTTTCCCATCTTCATTATCATTACATCTTAATTAGGATTACTTTTTTTTTCTTTTTTTGTATTAATCACCGTTTAATTTTTATTATTATTATTTTTAATCACCATCTCATGGACCGTACTTGTCATTTCTGTATTTCTTATATTAGCGCGGCATGCTCTTATAGAGTGACACACCCAGGCGGTGTTCGAAAAATAGATCTATTAGAGGAAATACGGGGCGGCACCGAATTGATCAACACTTTTTTGAGGTTACAGATTCGAAACCTGGTGGTAGTAGACATTATTTTTCCTTGAATAGTAGTCATAATCTAGTTTTTAGAGGGCCAGTAAGCCTCAAGGTGGGTAGGAAAACCACCGGGTACGTCCCCTAAATGGGTATCCACCTCATCAATCTGAAATTTTGAATTTAGCTGAAAGTTATTGAAAATCATTGTACCCTATCCAGAGTCATGTTCTGGACACGGTTTGACAACGCTAAAAAAGCGACTTGACTTACAGAAGCCCCAGTTCTGGAGCAGTTTCCTATCCAGGTGTATGGAAACGCCTAACGCTGAAATACAGTAGTTATGAAAAAATAAATATCATAAACAATTAAAACACAGTTTCGGATCTACACTGGATCATGAATCAGCCATTTTTCTAAAATAGACCCTTGAAAAAAAGTTCAGGTGTTTATAAAATGTAAGAAATATTTTAACACCATGTACTTATATTTTATCTTCCAATGAAACAATAGTCAAGATTGAAAGAATATATACGAAAGATAAAAAGTGTTTGTCATTTTTCAAGCATTTTGTATATTTAGCTCTATGCCAAGTAGAGACTTATAATCATCTTTTTTTGCAGTTTCTTTAATTTGTTTACGCTTTTTCAAATACTTTTTTCATTTCTTCATTTAATTTAGCACTATTGACCTGTTTGCCTTTATTTTTACAAAGATCCTCCAATGCGTTCATTAATTCGTTATAATATCGTTCAACCATATAAGGATTTTCCTTATCAAATGGTTCCTTTATGTCTATAGCCAGGATTTCAAGTGTATTTGATTTTCTGTCTTCCGTGTATTTCAATTCGCCTACTTTCTTATCAGATTCAAATAAGGTGATATTGTCTTTTTCGTATATCATAGATAATGGCAATTTTTCAAATTTCACATTTACTTAAATTTTTTTAGTTTGTTATTGTTACCAAATAAGTATTTCGAAATACGGATATTGCCGATATTTTTATTATTGAAAAAACTACCTAGGATAGTCTCCAAGCGCTCGGCTTGAAGGGTTAGAGACACACATTTGCCTGCGACGTGAATCTGAGAAAGACTCTTGATCAGAAATTCATATAAAGTAAACTCTCGATTTTCCGTCACCTTCATGACGATTTGGTTGGTTTTGCCTTAAATAAGGCAAAACGTCACTCGCTAATCCGTCATCTCGATAATCCGTCACTTAAATGGTGAAAATTATCAATAAATAAACTCTTGTTAATCCGTCACTTTATGTTTTCATGCATCTTTTTTGTTTTAACTTACCGATGAGTACTCTTAAACGTCCGAACAAGAAGCGAACACTGGAAGAGAAGAAAGCAATACTTGATGCGGTGGCCAAAAACTCCAATCTTTCTGCGCTAGCCAAGCAATTTGGTATGCCTGGAACAACTATTAACGATATTTTGAGCGAGAAACAGAGTATCCTCAGTGCAATCGAAGGTGGAAGTGAAGCCAAGCGTGCGCGACTGACATCCGGCAAGCATCAACACATGGAAGAAGCATTCATCATGAATCAGAATGTTCAAGTGAGCGGTGAATTGCTGAAGGTTAGAATTTTTTGCCTTGTTTTTGTTAAAGTAAATGTGATCCGGAATATGCTGGCTTTTTTATCTCGATGTGCTTGCCATCTATACAACCTGAAAGTGGCGAAAATACAAAACACCGTTCAGTTGTTAGAATTTACCAAGGGTATCAGGCAGTGTGGTAAAAGTTCAAAAATAGCCACCGCCACCGCCACCAGCAAGTGTGGCAGTCACCGCCACCGGTGGCCACAGGTGGCTGCCACCAGAATACACCACTTCCGGAAAGGCGCGAAAATTTCAAAAACTCAAAATAGCTACAAATTTTTACTTTTATTATATTCAAAAGTTGAAATTAAAGTCCAATGAAACGCTTATTATAGTTTAGAAGAACTCGTTTTTTTCAAAAGTTTGGGTCCTGTGTTCCCTTCGTGTCCAGCGGTATTGAATGTCACACCAGAAAAGAGCCTTTCTACACTCGCTGAGGTTGCTGGTGATGGAAGAATAATTAGAGCCATTTTCGAAAGCTTAGGCATGGCCTTAAAATTATAAACTAGTAGGTAATAGCTAACTATTTTATAAAAAGGGTGTTACCTCTTTATATTGGAACCAGAAATCAAATGAGTTTCCTTTAACCGAACCTTTAGACACAGTTGGAAAATAAGCAGATATTTCCTGCTCGAGCGAATCAACAGATACCTTTTCCGATAGAAAACTTCCAAATCCAAATAATGAGCCACTATCTTCTTGAACATATTCGGACGATTCTTTAAAGCCGAGTTTTCTATACTAAATAAATTTCTTCAAAAATTTTGAATCAAAATTTCTACCGATGTTCGTAAGGCAGCCTTAGCCTTATCTCCATTTCATCCCTCCAGGAGTGATTCTAAATCTTGCTCTTCATCAGATTTTGCTTCTTCTTTTGTTTCTTTTTCATCAGTCAAAGCGTCTTCCGTCTCGCCAATTGTGAAGGTATTTCTAAAGCAGATTTCAAGAATTGAAAAAGCTTTTTAGAAAACGAGCCTAAATACTGCATTCATATTTTTTGCCGAGTCATGAGTGACACGGAATACTCGTTCGAATGAAACTCCTGCTTGTAAAAGAGACTTCTCAAACACATCAAGCATATAGGCTACGGTGTGTTTCTGCTTTAAAATGTTTGAGCTTATTGTTTTGTCGTTTGATGATATAAACCGTTGTGTTCAATAGTTTCGATAATATTATGCAAAAATCGAAAAATCCAAAAATTTTCAAAAATACTTTGAAAAATTTTCAAGATTTAGCCACCAACAGCGCCACCGCTGTGTTTGCCACCCACCGCCACCGGTGGATCCACTGGTGGATTTACCACACTGGTATTAGGACAATTCCATTTCTCCCAGAAAACAACAAACTGCCTTCCAATTTTCGGCTCTTGTGGGAATTTTCAGATAGCGCAAAGATAGAGCTCTGATAGCAGCACAGACTTTTTTCACGATCAGCGAAACAGTTGATAATCCCAGGCGGAATGAAAAGGCTTGAAGAGGCCGTCCTGAATGCCATGAGGGCTGGTTGGTGGAGAAAGAAATTATGCAATGATCTTTCAAATTAGTTGAAATAAAAGTATTGATCCTGTTGTTTTAAAACATAAAATCGCTAAACAAGTTAAGTAACAAAAATAAATAAAGACACAAGCACATCAAGAAAATTAGTCAAAGTCTAAGTCAAAGTCTCAGTCCGTGAACACCTTTGACTTATACTTAGACTTTGACTTAGACCAAGGTGTGTTCATGTAGCCAAAATAGTCTAAGTCTAAGTCAAAGTCTCAGTCCGTGAACACCTTTGACTTATACTTAGACTGTGACTTAGACCAAGGTGTGTTCATGTAGCCAAAATAGTCTAAGTCTAAGTCAAAGTCTAAGTCAGAGTCCGTGAACGAGCCATTATTAGCCTATTCGACGTAAAATCAAAAGTAGACTCAGGTCATAAATATTCGATTTTTAACTTTTCCTATAAAACTTTGAGTGCAGCTCAAACGAAAGTGCAGACTTTACGTCAAATATAAGGCAAAAAATTATATGGAACTTCAATCGTATCGAAATTAACAAAAATCGTATTCTCAGTAACAATTAATATACCAAAATGTAGCCCTGGGTCTCCTCTTAAAATAGTAGAAGATCTTTGCTGGATTGAGGATGTGTGAAAAGTTTGGAACTCACTCTTCTGGTCAAACTAGACGAGTTTTTTTAATTTCCCGCAAAAATTTGCTTGAAGCTCAAAATGCAACTTTTTGGGCGTTTTGAAAGGCCGTAAGATGTATACCAATTAAAAAAAAGTATTGATCTAGAAACATTAAAAATTTGTAACGAGACTCTTGCTACATTGAAACATGGGAAAAGCTTGACGAAAATCTACGTTCAAAATTATTCTTCTATAAGTGTCACAAAACAACCTGCATTTTTTCAAAAATCATAACTATTTACCTGGTTGGTAACTTGCAACTAAAATATCTCTTTTTATCTTAATACACACGTTTTTATTATAAAAAATTATAAAACCTTTTAATGAAGCCGGAAAAAAAGGCTGAGCTTTTTCGTTTAATTTGATCGTTCCTGTTTTCTCGTCCAACTCGGTCATTTTCTCTTCTTCTCTTCTTCTAACTTCATCATTCATTCTTCTTACAGTGGCCACACTATATATTTCAGCTACGCACATCAAGAAAAAAATATTTTTAAATATAAAATTTTTCATTTCCCTTAAGTGAATCAAATTTTTTCAACATTATGAGATATGATTTGCGTAGGTTTCAGACTCCGCCGAACATCTCGAGACAACCGGAATTGATTTAGTATAAAATATTTTATTTATTTTTCAAAAGTTTCATACTCAGAATGATTGCCAGATGTTTGTGCTCATTTTGGTAGTAAGAACTTTCAAGAAAAATAAATCAAAAGTTGGAAGATTTAATCAAGGAAAATGGTGTTTCGGTGGATTTTTACCGAAACACCTTTTTTTAACATCCAACTTTTTATTTTTTTCTTGAAAATTCTTACTACCAAAATGAGCACAAACATCTGGCAATCATTCAGAGTATGAAACTTTTGAGAAAAATAAATAAAATATTTTTATACTGAATCAATTTCCGGTTGTCTCGGTAGACGTGTTTCAGCGGAGTCTGGGGGAGCCTGTACTGAATTGTTAGGAAATAAACAACTGATTTCAAACTTACAAGGAAGGGACCCTGACTGTGACCTGGAGGAGCTTTTTTTGTTGCGCTTATTCTTGTACAGCGTGCCCAATCTAGCTCCCCAGCTATGAAAATTAACAACACTTTAAAGAATGACTCATGGGTCAGTTATGAAAAACCATGATATGGGTATCGTGGTATTTTTAAAACTTTGAGTTTTGTGGGCCTTCAGAGCTGGGGAGCCAGATTTGTCAGGAACTTGGGTACGCTCTACAGGAATACGCAGAAAAAAAAATTCGTTCAAGTTTTCTCAGGTCACAGTCAGGATCCCTTTTTTTTTAGCGAAGAATCAAATAAATTTCGAAGAGCAGAGGTATAGCTTTGGTGAAAATGTCTTATTTACTGATAATGCCTTTTTTATCAAAAAGGCTATTCAAGAGTCTTGTTTACGTGTATATAGCTGACGCTTGCTGTGAAAATCAATAACTGTCTAACTGCATGTCTTTGAAAATTTATGCCAGCCAAATATAGGCCAGCCACATCATTCTTTTTCACAGTGCCGGTTTATCGAGAGTAGACTGTGTGCAGCAACAGAACAATTGCCCCCACACTCAACCGAACGCAGGGGGTTGGGGGATGTGTTTTAGGGGGGAACAAATTATTAGGGGGGTTTTTTATATCGAGCGTTGATTGTATTTTCTTTCTTTGTTCTACTGATATTTTTTAGGTGAAAATGAGCATCTCGAATGCTGTAAAACCTCTATCATGAGACCCCCCTTCCCCTGTTAATAGACCACCTCTAATCACAGGGGTGGATAAGGCAAAAAGTGGTGTGAGTGGTAAAATTTAGAATGAACCATGGCTGCGCACGGGTGGGCTAAATTAAATAGTTGGTATTTAAAAATACCCTACAAAACGTCATTTTATTACTCTCTCATCATCCTAAGATAAGATAAAAAAAGTTTTGCGCCAAGGAGATGCGCACTTGGTTAGGTTGGTTTATGAATCACAAAGAAATATCGTGAGCCAGAATTAGAGAGTTACGTTGCAATAAAATGACGACACATCTTTTTGTCGAGATATCATTTTGGTCTGACCCATCATTGGCGCAGCCTCGCAAAACGGAATAATTGTAGCCTAAACAATTGGTCTAATAGCGAAATGGCTCAGAGCCAATTGGCGCCAATAGGAAAATGGCGCCAAATCATTTGGTACAAACGACAAAACGGTGCCAACTTAATTGGCGCCCTATACAATTTGGTGCAGCTTCAAATCGGCGCCGGATCACATTGGCGCCGGATCATTTTGGCTAGCTGGCATACTACCCAAAAACATTCTATTGCCGTACGACGCCAACATTTTTATAACCCAATAAAACAGTGCTCGGAATGTATTCAACCAAAAATAGCAAAACGAAAAATTGAACAATTTTTTTGCACACGTCAGTTTTTTTAACTGGAAATAAAAAAAAATAACAGAGGCAGATTTTGTATAATAAGATGCCGAATCTAGCTGTTGTTAATAACAAACGCAACGACAATAATTATGTGAGAACAAAGTGAGTTAGGGATCGGAGACGGCTGACTGAGTCTTGCTTTCAAAATATTCTAGAGCTTCTAGCCAATATTTTGCACTCAGCATACAAGAAAAGTGTTTGTAATTTGGTGAACATTTTTCAGGGTGCTTCAAAGCGTCCTAAAACAAATAAAGTAATAAAATATTGACTTAAATTTTTTTTAAAGTTCTTGGCTAAAAAAGTTATGTACCTTCAAATAAGTGGCCAGCCAGGACAAGCAGAATTCATTGCGAATAGCTTCTACACCTGCTTCATTTCTAAGCAATACAAGCACCAGAGAAGGCATAAGCACTGATCTAAGATCTGCTTGGTGGATATACTCAGATGGTAGGGTTGTGCACATATGAACTAGCAACGAGCGTTGCCATCCTAATACACACAACAGCTGCAAAATGCGAAAAAAAATTTTATCTATTTTCAGCAACGAAAATTTCCCATACTTTTGTTTTTTGGCTTTTGGAAGCGAAATAGCCCACTGCTTGAATGGTTTTGTTCAGGAGTATTTGTTTAGCGTTAGAGATGGACCACTCTTTGATACAATAGTTTAGTGCACTTTGAAAGATATAGCTTAATCTGAGTGGAAAAGAGCTATTTTCCTCGCTGGATAATAAAGCCTGAAAAGTTTCCATTAATTTAAGGATCCAAGAACGACTAAAAATATTTAAAACCGCCTACCTGAACCACCTCATTACTTTTAGCACAAGAAGCTATGCTGATCCACAGCTCCAACATCCAATTCATCAGTTTGTCAGCCATGCGTGCACTCATCACCGCACCCTTCAAACCTCCACCCTTCAACACTAATCTGGTGGAGGAATTAGTAGAAGTGGTTATCATGGAAGTATTCATGGCTTCACTAACTACAGCTGCTCCAAATGTGGAAGTAGAAATCATGGAGGTGGTCATGTCTGCACCAGCTCTAGGAGTGCTGCCTCCTTGACCTTGTGCTTGAACGCCCAAAAAATGGGTATAGAGGGATTGGACCAGAGGATGCATTGATTTTACTGATAGTTGGATTATTGTGTCGTCTTTATGGCCGATGTTTGAAGCGAGAGAAATGAGTTGGTTGATAAGTTGTAAAACTACATCTAGTTTATTGATGTTTAGATCTTTGCCTAAAATTTATAAACATGTTTTTTTTATTCAGAAGCTTCATTTGTGTTTCTTTTAAAAATTAAATTTGACTTTTAAAAAATCGAGATCATAAATATACCAATTTCTATAGACCATTTGGGTGTCTTGCCATCAGATTTTTTGCATGATTTATCCACTTCTAAATCAGATGGACTAGCTGCTTCGGTCAATATGTGTTGAAGGTGCTGGTCCAGCCCACACAAAGATAGGTACTGAGCTAGTAGATGAACTCTTCCAGATAATTGGTTGCTGGATTCTTGGTTGAGCATGGAAGATAGTATGAGTTGAATTATGTTTAGTAAACAGGTAGATTGATCTAATTGAGATGCCTCAAATATTTATTCGGGTATACAATCTTATTAAAAACAAATGTCACCTTGAGTTTTTGCATAAACAAATCACAGAGTTGGGTTAGAAAGATCGTATAAAAAAGAGTTTCAGCTAGGGTTGCATTAGATTGCAGCATATTAGTCATCAAATGAATGCTTTTCAAGAAAATTCGAGAGCTAAAATAAATACTTCTATCAAAAAATCAATTTATACTAAAAACGATTAAAGCATATTTCAACTTTGATTTAAAGGGGCATACCAGCGCGTTACACTGTAATTAAGGCGGGACCAGCAATTTCTTTTTCTCACGACTATTTTCTATGAGCGTTTTACCTGATTCGACGAAAGTTTTCTGCCTAGTTTTTAAAAGTAAGATAAGGTCATAAATATGAGTTTTGACATGAAACGAGTGAAAACAAGGACAATTTTTGAACAATTGCTGGTCCCCGCCTTAATATGCAGTGTAATGTGCATTGTATGCGGTGCGGGGGGAGCAAGCTGGGAGCGGAGATAGTAGCGGGGGTGCGGAATGAATTCGCAGACGTTCTAGCCAAAAAAATTAATCCTAATTAAGATGTAATGAAAATGAAGATGGGAAAAACTACCATTTACATGCAAACCCTGTCGAATCTCCTCCGAACTGACTCAATTAATTGTCTTTTCTAGCAGTCCATTAAATCAAAGAACTAAGATGAAACATTTTTTGCGGGGGGTGACGGGGAGTAATTATGGGAGGGGGGGAGGGTGTGGGAGGTATGCCAACCCTAGTAATTACCGCCCAAATCGTGGGTAATTACCCCGTGGTTTTGGGGGTACCCTTACCCCGGATCATTTGGTACGGGGTAGGCTCGTACTTTTGTGCATCTAATTCTGACCTACCTTCCAGGAGATTGGTTGCTGCTCGTTGCTGATAAGAAAGCAAGTAAAGCTTCTATTAGACCACTTTTGTGGTAGTCTAACGCTAATTTGGCTGCTTCAGTCTAAATGTTTTTTAGCATTATTAATACAGTCAAACCTCGATATAATGCGATCCCGTTATAGTGCGAAACTCTATATAGTGGGACCTTGAGTTCGACCCATTTGGTCAAAAGTCTTTAAAAGTCGATCTCGATAGTGCGGGTCCCGATATAGTGCGAGTCTCGTTATAGTGCGAATGTTTTTTGGTCCCCAGGGTCGCACTGTAATGAGGTTTGACTGTAGTTAAAATATTTTCATCGAGCTAAAAGACCCACTTTAGAAATTTGACTAAAGTTTTTGTGCATTTCAGCAATGCTTCGTTCAATAAGTGTCTTCTGAGCATCTGTAGGCTGGCCTTCTTTCAGCAAGACCAACAAATCTCTGAGTTTCTTATCAATTTTAAGTGGTTTCTTGGTTTCGGATGAGACCAGTCCAAGTTCTGATTGTTTTAAAGCATCATCTGCATATCTAGAAATGTAAATTTTTAATAAAAAACGACAATTTATTAGGAAATGAGGCACTTGTTGATCTTTTGCCTGAGCTTAGCCTTCTTTTTCTTGAGTGCCAAGATGCATTTGGGGGAGGCCATAGCCATTGGAGTGGTCCCATTACTACAGCTTATGTTGTCAAAAGTGGCCTCGCTCGAGCAGGGCTCTAGGTTCTCATCCTGGGGCGGTTCTGCTAGAGTAGCCTGTTCAAAAGGCTGGACGTCATCTTCTTCAAGGTCCACTTCTTTGATGCAGTCTTCTAATTGGTCTTTCTGCAAATTATCGTCGTTAATTACCGCTATTACACTAAACTACACTAAATTGAGAGTCTACTGAAAACTCACTAAGAATTCGTAGTCAACCAAAGCATCATAGATGTCTCTTTGGTGTTGCGCACAAGCCTTCTTCAGGTGCTCATCCGAGCATATGTGCGAGATCAATTGCAGGTCGTTTATCAGCTAAAATTTGTGACTTAATACACTTATTCAATGAATAGAAAAGTTATCAACTTGAATTTCACAAAGTGTGCACTTCCTGACCACAATAGTGTAGTCCACATCTGAAGGTATTTGACTAAAGTCAGCTAGTGCCACCCAGGACTGCAAAGGTCTAGGTGAACTCATTTCTACAGCCTTTAGCTTGACTTGTTCCAGACTTTCTTCATGTCTCCGACTGCTCTCCTCATGCTTCTGCTGGATTCTGGTCAACAAATTCTTAGTTTCATGCAGATCTGTAGCCTTGCGCTGCTCCAATTTATGCTCTCTCTCTGTCTGGCTCTTTGCTTTAGAAGTTCGGCTTGCTCGTGCCGCTGAGCTTCAGCCAGCGTTAGACGCTCCTTTTTGCGAGTTGTGGTCTCTCGCAGACGTTCCATGCGTTGCTAAATATGGCAAATAGATTTAAATAAAATATTCTTTCCTGTTAATTTAAAATTTCCCGTCAAATCAGGCCTTTTCTAGGAATAATTGTCGAATAGCGCCACCTCATGAAACACCCCGAAACGTGGTTTTTTTTTAACGTTTTATCACCTGAAAAGCTCAGAAAACATGGTTTCGAGTAGCGCTAGGCTGTTTTTTGAAAAATATTTTTTTGACCACTTTGGGGCCAATGGTCAAATTTTGAATTGTATATTTTTCAAAATTTTGCTTTTTTTTGTTGTTTTTTTTGTTGGTTACGTTTTTGCTGTTGTTTTCTTTGATCTATTTTTTGATTTGTTTTTTGGTCAGCTATTATTTGAATACGAATACACAAGGGACAGCAGGCGCCTATCGGCGCCTATATCGTATCCCTCTTGAAACGACAAAAAAATTTAGATTTCAAATTTGTGGCATTTCGTCAACAACAAACATAAGACCATACGTCATTTTTAGATCCGACACCAAACTTCAAAGTAGGAGACCCCTATTTAAAATGCATCATTTTCGACGTTCTTTTTTTTTAACGAAAGCTGACATCGAGGCGGATCTAAAAAAACCTGCAACAAAATATTTCGACCACTTTTTGACCCTGTTATACCCCTTCAAAGTCAAAAAAGTCCGAAAAAACCGAAATTTGGGGAAAAACTCGAAAATTTCTATGTCAACCCCCAATTCTGACACCGGATTCGTGTTCAGGCACACCAATTTACCTTAGAAAGTGTTCTCAGGAAAAGATTTGGACCATTCCCAGTGGCTGTAAAAAGGTGTGACCCACGGACCCCGACCCAAATACTATATAGAGATACTATTTCATAACATCCCACATGCTGGCTTATATAAAAAGGCCTGGGAATCAGAGGTTCCCTGATATCAGAACATTTCCGCTATCACGTGATATGATATGATAGGGTTATCAGATCAGCATCATACCAGTGTTATCACATCACTATCATATCACGTAAAAAATTCAAGGGCGCTATCATATCATTATCATATCAGACGGGAAATTCAAAGCCCTTATCACTATCACTATCATATCAAATTAAAAAATGGGCCGTACTTTTGGCGGCCCGGTGGCCCTTTACTAAAATTAGTTAATCAAACACAGTATTAAACGGTGCAGGGGCGTTTCGCAAAAATTTTCATATGAAAATTTTTTGTATTCCCACTAATAAATGCCCTCTCTTAAAATGACAAAATATACCTAATGTTTTTTTCTTACATTTGGGACCATTCTTTGTTAACAAAATTTTCTATGGCGCCTCAACTTTCACGGCACTTCTTAAAAAAAATATACAATCTGATAATGATGTTCTTCATCCAGCTTTTCATTCTGCACAAGTTGTTTTATATCGCAACACTCGGTTGTCAACGCAGTATGGCTCCACTAGGTAGACTTTGTCTCTTTTAGGAAGTTTTTAGGAGATGATTGTTAGAAAAATACGGTCGATAATTTTAAATAAACGTTTGCGAAACGTTTCGCAAAAATTTTCATATCATATCAAAAAAACATCATATCATTTGGCGCCAACTTGAATATTTTGGTGCAATTTGAGACAAAGATAGTGGTATCATACCAACCGAACGAAGTGGTCGTCCACTTGGTGCGATTTTTACGTTTTCATGTTCAAAACCTGTTTCTGATCGCATGCTGAAGATGGTTTGATAGTGGTAAATGCCGTTTCTGAGTATTTTTGAGTATTAGACAATAATTGATTTCGCCAAAATTTCGCCAAAATCAATTATTGTCCAAAACTCAAAAAATACTCGAGAAAACGGCATTTTACCACTATCAAACCATCTTCAGCATGCCCGAGTTAGTCTAGAAAACAGGTTTTGGAACATGAAAACGTGCGCACGCAAGTGGACGACCACTCGTTCGGTTGGTATGATACCACTATCTTTGTCTAAAATTGCACCAAAATATTCAAGTTGGCGCCAAATAATAAGAAAAATTTTCATATGAAAATTTTTGCGAAACGTCACACTACCTATTAAACAGAGTATCATATCAAATTCATCTGATAACAAAAAAAGCGTGTGACATCACGTGATATCAGACGTTATCATATCAGATCACTATCATATCACGCAAAAAATTCCCGAGGTCTATCACTATCATATCGTATCAGACGAAAAACACAGGAACCCTATCACATCACTATCATATCAGACGAGAATTTTGTCGGCCTTATCATGTCATTATCATATCAGGCGGGAAATTAATGTTTCCCTATCACTATCATATCATATCAAGCCCCGAAAATCGTTATCAGGGAACCTCTGCTGGGAATGGATCCAACATGCGGCTAGTTTCTCGGATTCTTTCCAGGGTGAGCGTCGCCGTGTAGCTCTAACCCCCAAGCCCCCGCGCACCCTGCGGGGTATGGCGGTTGCTTGGGATTGAGCGCTACTCGAAACCATGTTTTCTGAAGTTTTCAGGTGATAAAACGTTAAAAAAACCACGTTTCGGGGTGTTTCATGAGGTGGCGCTATTGGACAATTATACCCTTTTCTATTGAGTTTCGTCGTCAAAATTGTTAATTTTGACGGCGAAAAATACATATTTGGATATGTGAAAACACAAGTGCTATTGTTTTGATAGTAAGGCAACAATTTTTGTGCGATTTTAAAACATATTTTAGCAAAATCTATTTTGGAGCTACTGAAATATATAAAAATTAGCTTTTCAGTTACGAATGAGGACCCTGATGGTGTGGTTTTTCAATTAATTCGGGTTTCTATAGATGATTATTTTGGGCGAAAATCTAGATTTCTGTAGATGTTGTAGTAAATCTGAAAAGAATTTTTCTACTTCTGATAAATATTTTGACTATTTCCTAATTTATCTACCTCAATTAGCCGAGAACAACTTTTTGGAAAATATTGAAACACCTCAAAAATAATTGAAAACATAAAGAATGCACCTTAGACAAGCAGACCCAATCCTTATCCACTGGATCACTGAAGCACGTCTTGGCTACAATCTAATCTTTATTATAGTGGCACTCCTGGGGACCGGCCCAAAGTGCTACTACAGGGTGGCGCAAAAAAAACGTCACAGTTTTGAAATTTGTTTTTCTTGTTTATTTTGTTTATGGTTTTAGACATGTAATATACGATTTTGTAGCTAAGATAAAGGGCTTTCAAACAAATAAAAGATCGCCTTAAAACGATAACAAAAAAGGGCTCGAATAAGGAATTTGAAAAATGTCAATTTTTGGATTTTCTAATGAAAAAATCAGCGTTTTCTTTAAATGTATCTCACATTTTTGTTGCAGATGGTGCTTTCAAAGGATGAACTTGTCGAAATTCGAACATTAATGAACGAAGGGCTCAAGCCAAAGGAAATCTGGAACAGAAGAGGCGCTCGGCCATGGGTCTACGGAACAATTCGACATGTGTGCAGCAGAGTCCAGGTTGGTTGAAATGTTTTGGAAGTTTATTGTTTATTTCTTTCAGATTCGCGAAGGAAATATCAGCCGAGTGCAAGGAAGTGGACGTCCAGTAACTGCAAGAACTGAAGAAAAAGAACTGAAGAAATCTGAAATCATGAATCCAGAAATCTGAATTCATTGTTTAATTTTCCAATAAAACTCTAAACAAATGACCGTTTTCCAACAGCCTGCTCTCCTACTTTTTTGTCATCGTTTTAAGGCGATCTTTTATTTGTTTGAAAGCCCTTTATCTTAGCTACAAAATCGTATTTTACATGTCTAAAACCCTAAACAAAATAAACAAGAAAAACAAATTTCAAAACTGTGACGTTTTTTTTGCGCCACCCTGTATATCGGGGGTTAGCTTTGTTGAATTTCTTTGCCGGCCGAATCGGTTTGAAAAAAGGTAGAAGGTGAACGAAAAAAAAGTTCCATTATAACGGAGTTCGACTCTGATACTCAAAAACCACCAGATTAAAAAATCGCTTACCTGTTCTGCCTTTTTCCTCCTTTCCTCCGCAGCTGTTTCCTTGGCTACCTTTTGTTCCACCTTCAATGCTCTTTCCTTAGCCATAGTATCCATTCTCCGCTTCACTTTATTCGACACCCTCACATGGCTCTCAGTCATCCCGTGCTTTACATTCTCAGCATCCAGGGTATTGATGAAGGTGATCTCTAAGACCTTCTGCTGGTCCTCCTTCATCTTGCGAATAATTTCGCCCAAATTTCGCTGTCTATTCTCTTCTGCCTTCTTCATCTTTTGCTCCATTTGCTCCAGATGCAGCCGTTTACGTTCTATGATCTCTTCTCTCTTTTTCTTCACTTCCTCCACCTTTTGATGTAGCTCTCTGAGGCGGTTGGACTTATCTTCTTGCAGTTGCAGACGCACTTCCTCTGCTTTTTGTTGACGCTCTTCTAGTTGTTTGTCGTCCGATATTCTGAAATTGCCATTTTCGTGAGATTTAGGATTTGCTTTGTAAACAAAATATTACTCAAGTTCAAATCCTGGTATAGATTAACACAATTATTTGACTTGATTTATGGGGAATTTCGGTGTAGAATTATGTCTAGGATTCGATTTTCGGTGAAAGTTTACATAAAAGAAGCGGGGGGAGGTATTTTATTTGTTTTTTGTTTTCATTAAATACAACATGTGAGAACCTATGTCAAAAAATTGTGATAGACCATATCTGGATTGAAACAAACGTTTGATTTTCACAAGCACTTACTTTTTTCTTGAAGGTGACAACAGTTTGGCCCTAAACAAGGCCAATTCTCCAGGCCTTCTGTACTGTTGAGAGGGTTGTAGTGAAGTTATTGCTAATACAGGTAAGCGACTGGCTGATGGGTGGACTTCTTGCTCTTCCGCTTCAACCAATACGTCTTTTTTGGCTTCAGTTTTCAAGCTAGCTTTCTTTGGTGAACTAGTATTTTCTTCGCTATGTTCAGAATCTGTGGCCAAAGCCCATTTGCTGACTGTTTCCTTCCAGGTTGGGCGCCATCCAGAAGGCGGGACTATGTGAAATGCTTGGCTGATATTGGGATCTAGATCTGCTAAAGGTCTTTCTTCTTCATCATTCTAAAATTCAAGGGTTTGTACTTTCGACCTTAGCTGTAGCAAATAGCAAGTTATAGTACACAGGTAAAATAACTGATCCGTGGCGAGGAGCGAGCTAAAGCGACAAAACGACCTTTCGTTCTTAACGCGAGAACGGTAACCTCTGATGACGAGAAATTCCCGTAGGGATAATGTCCAGATCATCATTTGATAAGGGATTCGGGTGGGGCGTTGTTGATGCCGACGCTCATGCAGCGCTAATAAATGAAAAATTAGCGCTTTTTGAGGATTTTTCCGAAGAAGTCGTTCTCTTGTCATGGTCTATAGGCCAACTTGTAAATTTTTTTAAATTTCGCGCAGAATCCAATGATGATCCGGGACATTGGCCCACCGAAATATATCGTCGCCACAGTTTCCCACGGGATGTTAAAAGACCATGTAGCTTGATAAGCATAGCAGTTTGCCATATTTAAATTCGCGCGAGATCAACCATAGTTGGATTGCCGCCTTGTTCGTGTTCTTTTAATATTGTGTGCTCTTTTAAGGCATGCCTAGTCAAGTGTGGAAGCTATTCAAAAAAGTCGGCGACAAGGCAGTTTACGATTGCGGCGATGAACTCAACTTACCCAATTTATGTTCAATAAAAGATTTTTTGTGTATGCAGGAAGCCTATTTCTGACAATTTGGTTTTTTCGAGTATCGGTTCGGTTACCCAAAATTTTCGGATCCGGTTCCTCGGTTCGGGTACCCGAAAATTTCGGGTACCGAAATTAAGCAGCTGTTTGTCAATGCCGCAGGTATATTAGGTCTCTCTTGGTTGTCCGATAAACTCGTGGACTCGTGGGAGGACGGAAAAGAACATTCAACAGAGCCTACACCACCTCCAATGACCAAAGCTGAGTGGAAACTCCACGTAAAAAGAAATCTTTATTCAAATCATAAACATGGAAAATTGAATCGGCATCTGTGAACAATTTCTGTTTATTGACACTTTTTAAGTAACATCCTGTAGTTTTTTACAAATAAAAGCTCAGCTTTTCTTAAAATTGATCACAATTTTAACAGAAAACAGATAAAAAATGCGGCACCACCTCAAAAAATTCGCGCACCGGCACCGGATCTTTTTTGGCACCGCACCGGCACCGCACCGGTGCCAAGTCGAAATTCGGCACCGGCAACGGTGCCGGCACCGGTGCTTTTACAACACTGCTTGAAAGTAAGTTGACTGTTTTTAGAATAGCATTTAGCGAAACCTTTTTAGATTCCGGAAGAGTTTACTAAGCTGGATGAAGCAGTGTTCCTAAAATTTGATCGCTGGCACAAAGATGAACGAATTCAGGTATTTTGTTAAAATTCCTTGCCTTTTAGCTGACTATCGTAAATTCTAGATCTTCACAACAAACTGCTCTTAGACTTCATGGAGCACAACAGGAAGTGGGGTGCTGACGCAACTTTTTGATCCGACCCCGCTGCTTTTTGGACAACTATAGATCATCTTTGTTCGGCTTGGTCACAGTTACGTTCCAATGTTCTTTGTTCTCATGACGTAGCGCAAAGCCGAGTCCTGTTCCTTCGTCCTTGAGAAACTCAAAGAACTGCGACCGAATTTGTTTCCAACAAGTATTGCTGTTGATTTTGAGAGAGCAGAATGGAATGCATTTGAGGTTTGCCTTTTGGTCTGATTTGAATAATGCAATAATCTAGAATATCTTCGTGGGAATTGAGTTGCGGGAATGTTGCTTCCACTTCATCGAGTCCATCGTTAGGAATGTCTGTGAGAAGGGCGGCAAGATTTTGTATGACGAGAGTGCTGATTTCCGAAGAGAAGTTAACTGCATTGCTGCTCTCGCATTTGTACCTGTGTTGTATGTGGAGCACGTTTTTGTGGAATTAAGGTGACACTGGTAAAATTTTGTCGAAGTACTTGTAAATTTTTTTAGGGAACATACGGAAAATTCGGAGAACGCAGCTCAGCTCGAGATCACTCTAGACTGTTTTGAAGATGGCTACATTGGACGACTTACAGGCAATAAAAAGCAAAGAAAATCACGGTATTTTCTTTTATCAATTTCAACTAATGAAATCCATTTTATCAGTTTCCCTGTCAAGGAATGGAATCTGCGGGCTTTGGTTGAGAAAGACGAGCCAAGAACTAATAATGGAATCAAGTCTTTTAACGGTCAGCTCATTAGAACTCTGGCTGCGTCTCACCCTACAATTTGGAAATTAATTGAAGGTTGGTGGTTTTTCTTAATCATTCCGCTCAGTGACACACTCTTCAGGCCTGCGACGTGAATTCAAGATTGCAGAGCAAAGAGTGACTGCGCATTGGGCTGGAGCAAATGAGCCACGCAGACAGCAAGCATACGTGGATGTGGACAAGAGGATGAAAAATACTGTCAAGCGCTATGACCAGATGCCAAAGGTCGAATTTCTGCAATCGACCAGTTTTCAAGGCACCAAGTGACTATTTATGTAAAGGTTTCTGTCTCATTTTTAAAATTCAGTTGTTTCAAAGAGGCAGAATCAGGTTGATCAAAATAAGGGCACCAAGAATGCCAGGAATCAAATCGACGTCATCACACTTGACGACGCTCTCGGTTTTATCATTTTTAACTAAATATACCCTCATTTTCAAAGCTGGATGATGTCGAAGTGCTTGCTAACAAATTTGGCATTAAATTAAATAGACCGGCTGTAAAAAAACCGGTTTTTTTACCGACCGATCCAAAAAAACCGACCGAATCCAACCATAGAATTACTTGTACTCGGATATAGATTGAGTGGACCAAAACATTTAACAGGACAGAGGCTAACTGGTCTTATAAAAGTTAGTTTATGACTGTTATTCAAGAAAAAATGATGTTTACTAGCACCAGGATTGGAAACTGTAACTTCAGAAATTTAGAGAGCGGATTTACCACGGATAAATTTACCGGACGTGGGTTTACCGCGGTAGAATATACCACCTCCCTTCAAACACTGTGATCTGGTAACTGGACTGGAAAAAAATATCTTCTGAATAAAAAAAATCGTCTCAAGACAAATTTTGAGGGGCACTTTACCGATGGACAATTTGAAGAGGCGCAGTTCACCGCCGCCCGTAATAATGCATTATTGAGTAAATAATATTGTTTAAATTAGGTTGGTCCCGCGCAAATTCAAATTTCGCAAAGTGCTGTGCTTATCAAGTTGCTTGGTTCTTTAGCGAACTTCTGTCAAAAAACTTATGGAAAAAACACAATGTCACAAACATTTCTATTAGAAAAAAAAACGGTGCTAACATTTGACACAAGCTAATATATTTAAAATCCACACAACTACATACCTCAAACATATCAAAACTCCTGTCCATACTTGAAGCTCTTCTCTGAATCTCATCATCTATGGACAAACTTTCTTCCTCTTCAATCTCTTTTTTCAAACTTTCCTCCTCCTGAGCCAGACTTTCTTCTTCTTCAGTCATAGCTCTCCACTCCTCGTCTTCACTCAAATCTAAGGGTCCATTAACAGATCCAGGTGGAGGTTCCGATCTAGTCATATAAACCAGTCTGGAGGTGGCCTCTCGGGTGCTACATAAACCGCCTTTTCCAGCCATTGTCTTAGTCGAGGATGCACCATCCTCCACTTCCTCTTCTTCAGCCGACTCATTGATGGACTCCAGATTAGGTATTGAAGCTGACGTATTTGCTAATGGAGCCTCTTTTAATGTCTGCACCACCACTTTTTGGCCTAGAGGCACAGAGGTAGCCGAAATTTTGACTAAAGATGGCAAAGATCTCCTCCTACGGTTATTGGCCATGGCATGCTCATGTCTTTGACGAGTTATCAGCTTCTCGGCCAGCTGCTTCTTGCGCTGCTGCCACAGTAGTTGTCTTGAATAAGCCATCTTGGCCATAGAGGCTCGGGTCTGAGGCAAATCCATAGCACTTCTGGGTGCCATCAAGCGACCGTTGGAACAGGGACTGGAACAGTTACGATTGGATGGTTTGGAGGTCGGCAAAATAGTTTCAAGGTTGGAAGATTCTGGCATGAGTACTGAAACAGGTGGTGAATACTTCAAATACAAAATGTTGGATCAACTTACCAGGCGCAGTATTGCAAGCCCTTTTGCCATAAGCTAAGCGACTGTACACATTAGAATGGGTGTTGGCTAGTGGAACAGTAGGTTTTGTAGGAGTAGTGTTGCTAGGAGTATCTTTTTGACTGGTAGCATCTTCTTGACTAAAAGCATTACTAGATTTTTTGCGCTTAGAACGACCATTGGTGACCAGTTGCCATGCAGTTTCTTCCCTAAATGGCAAAAATTTTAATTTTAGCCAAAAAGTATTACTTCTCAGTGAAAATTTCTACCTTTTCTTGTTGACCAAAGCCATGTGCTGAGAGCTGCCTTTGATCTCCCAAGCCGCCGTCCTGGGTCTGCAAAGCACAGGAAATTAGGAATCCACGCAAGCAGACTCAAATATGTACTTACTTGTCAAGAGTATCCCATTCCCTCTCTACCCTAATGGATTCAATCAACTTGGTGAAGTCATTGACCGCTTTCTGTAGGTATATTAATGCTTCCTCACAGCCAAACACGTTCTGGCGCAGCTGACAGATGTCGTACATGGAGTCTACACTCTTCTTCAGACAGTCAATACACTCGCTCCACTCTTTGGCCTCTAACATGAACAAGATGGTTTTCTGATTCTGCTCCAGGATGTCTTGGGCTTTCGCCTGAGCTTCAAGCTCCAAAACTGGCTTTTTAGCCATTTTTCAATAGAAATTAGAATATTCGACTCACATTTGACACTAAAAATACGAGTTAATTTATTTAGGCTTAAAGTCTCACACTAAAGTATTTCTTTCCTATCTCTAAAAACCGGGTCGATATTTTCCAAGCCCACAAAACCTTATAAACATCCAAAATAGTTAAATTTCCAAGAAAAAAGTCATGTGGAATAATTTTTTGTCGCAAAGCTCTTCTTAAATTAAAGGCCAATTTGCACAAACATATCCAAACAGGACCTTTTGGAAATTCAAATTTAGTTTATCGCTGAAAATTTTATTTCTCTGACAGTGCAATCGATCCAAATACCCCCATATTCCTGTGGTTAGGTTTGTATTTGAGGGTTCAGCTCAATTCATTTGCCTTTTTCCTATAAGTTTGGTAGATCGGTTTGTGAAGATAGGGGTGATAAATAAGAGACTTTTGATAATTGATTGATTTATGACTGTCTTATCATTTTTGCGTGAATAAAGGTTTGTTAAATATATTCTATGTTTTTTGCCGCAACGTTTACAATGAATGGTGTTTTATATGTGCTCTTAAAAGGTTTTCGACATTGTGACTACGAAAGAAAAAAGTTTTAGAAGCATTGTACACAATAGCTGAAATCATATCTTTTGTCGACGATTTGTTTTTTATTAAAAAAATAAATTTGGTCCCTAAAATAAAAAGTCAAATTTTCGTCAAAAAATTTTAAAAATTAAAAAAGGTTAGAAATTTTACTTCTAATACTTTCAGTTTACACGTCATATGGCCACCGATGCCTTTTCCATCCTGTTCGGCACCGACGATCTAGGCCTTATTCCCCTCCACTATTTCATTGAGTTCCGCAAGTTCTGTGCCGTAGACGACCAAGCGGCCGACTTCATCGAGAGGGTGGACTCGACAGCTTTGAAACGATTTTCTTTGGCTATATTGGAATCAGTGTTGAAACTACTAGATGACTTCGATGACCTGGACTTTTACGACGAAGCAGCTCTGAAAAGAGCAAAAATACTAATGCAGACCTTTGTAAATATGGCTAACAAGTCGCCTAGGTTTAGGGCTACTGTGGCATATCATTACATAACCCATTGGATGGGTCTTCTGAGGTTGGAGGTAGGAATCTTTTTATTCCAATAAAGTTTGAGATACAGACAAACTTTGACTTAGTGACTTCCCTCTCCCATTTTTGAGACCCTAAACAGTGTTTTTTGCTCAGAAAAAAAAACAACGATTAAGTGGTTCATTAATTAAATGACTCCTTATTTTTAGTCCTTAGGAGGGTCACTAAATTCTAGGCTCGAAAGAATTTCAAGAAAGTCACTTAACCTAGAATTAGGGTAAAGTGGCTCATTACTTAGTTCATAATTAGCAAAAAATATGTCGGTAAAGGGTTGGCTACAATAAGTGAAGTCTAGGGTTCGAGTCGGAATGAGATACTCTAGACCCAGACGTCATTATGGCCTTAAAAGGTGAGGTTGTAATCTTTTTTTGGAAATTTGTTAGAGCTTCATTATAAAATTGCCTACTTCTTTTGAGATACCAATTAATAGGACCTGGTGCGCAATATGGTACCCCAAAAACATGTACCACAAAAATGTGTCTAGAAAGATTTGTTTATTCAAATTTCCGCATTTACATTAAGTTTTTATTTTAAAGTATGGTCGGTTTCTACTTTCGTGTAATCTGTTTTAGAAAGCAAAAGAATCTTTCTAGAAACATTTTCGTGGTACATGTTTTTGGGGTACCATATTGCGCACCAGTTCCAATTAATAAGCAAAATGTTTTAAGAAATCTTATTTATTTAATATTAAAAAAAATGCTGGATCAACGACAAAAATGTGAAATTGGCTTAAAAAGCGTTTTTGTACCAGAAAAAAATACTATCTCGTTTTAATTAAAAACCATTTTTTATATCAAACTAAAAATAAATGGTTCAAAAATTTACTGCTAAAGATAACTAAATTAACAAAAAAATAACAGGATAATTTTAGCCAGTAAGAGTAGAAGTGCTGGCTTCGTTGCTAGTTTTAATAAGAGATATGCATAAAGGTAGACTTTTGGATTTTTTCAACAAACATTATGAAAGGTACTTTCAGTGTTTTACTCAGAAGAGACCTACATACAGTTCTTGTCTGATTTGGCTACTTTGTGGAACCAAGTGGGTTCACCCAACGAACAGAAGTCCTGGATTGCAGCTGTGTTTGCTGTATTGTTAGAGGTGAGACGCAATTATATTTGTTCTGCACAAGCTTGAATTAGCAAAAAATATGACCACTTAGGAAGATTCTCATTTCCTGTCTGAATGCAAAACCCTGATGGAGCGGGAATCCTTCACAGATGTGCTTTTCATCACAGAATCTCTCATGGAACAGACACATGCAGAAGGCAAAGGCCTGAATGTAAATGTGTTTTCGAAAATTGGTTAAAATTCCTCATCTTGCAGGTGCACCCAGGCAACCTGCACTTCTGTGTTCATTACTTTGAACAAATCGACAAGGATCTGTCCCAGCTCAACGACTTTTCTCAAATGCCTTCTTTGGATGTGGGCATAAGGCTGTTCATGCTGACAGATATCATCTCTGGAGGGGCACTGCATAGACCACACTTTGATGAGGTCTTGCATAACGATGATAGACCTATTAGACTAATTTGTGGGATGCTCAAAGTGGTATAATATATTTTTATGATATAGCCTCCAAACAAACTTTATTTTTGTTCTAAATTTTGGCCAAAAATTTCGTTTTGCCATTTTCTGTTTCATGGTTTTTTTCTGACTCAGTAAGAACACTCGCTCATCCTCGAGTCAGATTTTACCCCATCGTTAATTGTAGACTTTCTCGTGCATTATACAAGAAATTCTCCAATTATTAACGTACAGTTCTCGACGGGGAAAAATCTGACTCATGATGAGTGGGTACTTTTGCTCGCATTATATGCATGATGTTTAATTAGTTGGCTGTTATTAAATGAATATAAGATTTGAGACTTTACAAATATCCTCTTAAAATTAGGAATGGATTCATCTAAAAAAATTAATTGCTGTTTCCAATTTAGCTGCTAGAAGTGGAAGATTTGAGACGCCAGGAACTGGAAAATGCTATTAGAAGGCGCAATTTGGTGCTTCAACAGCAACGACAGCAAGCTCTAAAGCAGACATCCAGTCAACAGCCAACCAAAACCAGTCCAGGATCATCCCCCACAGAATCTCCAGAACCAAAATCACTGCCAGATGAGACAAAACCAGTACAAAAACCAGTGGTACAAGAATCACAATGCAGTGACCAGGAAGACGAGGAAGTCAGTTCCACTGACAATACGGGTACGTCTCCTGCTACTACTCCAGTCAAACTAAGCCGTCCTGAAGGCATGGAAGGTAAACCAGTGGCCGAAGTTAGGCCAAATGGGGTGGAAAATCATCATTCGCCCGGCGAACTCAACAAATCAGGCCCCACTTCCCCCAAACAAGGTAGATGGCTGAATACAAATGGACACACTGATACTGCTAAAACTAGTAGTGATGCTACTGACAAAGAAGAGCAATTTCAACAGGTGCATGCTTTCCCACCATTTTAGAGCTTAATTGAAACTAAAATTAACCTCATATGAGTGTAGGGCGTAAAAAGTGAACCCTCCACCCTAATTCAAATCGTGTTTTGGGACTGTGTGTGTAGCATTTGTTTAACCTTTACAAGTTACCTCTTAATTTGTAGCGCAACTCACTACCCCCAATTTGGCTGGGACTCTAAAAGAAAAAAGCCCGTAAACAGCCGGTACACATTCCTGGAAAAAAAGGTTGTAAGTTAGTTTAAGCGTCATCCTATAATAAAAAAAGATTGGGGCGTTAATAGCCTAATGCGGAAAAGGTACGACCATGTCATGCCCTATGAAAACACCTTATAAGCCAAAAGATAGCCCTAACCAGGCTTGTTACTGGTTTGTAAACCAAATTTCTTATGTAATTTTTACATTTGTTTGTTATGTATTTTTTAAATATATTCTAACTGCTAAATTTTGCAATTTTCAAAGTGGAATATCTCGGCCAGTACAGCTTTATTTTCCATGGAGGGCTATCTTTTGGCATAAAAGGTTATTTGATAGGGCACGAGCTACCAATCTAAGAGAAGCATCGGTGCCTTTCTTGTGTCACTAGCCCAATGGTATTGTATGGGAAGCCGGTAAAAAACAGGTCCTTCTTAAGACTCGGCTTTTACTATTAGAATATTTACAGTAGAAGTTTACTTAAATCTTTTATTTCTGAAAACCATTTTTACCAACTTTTGTCCGTAATATATCCATGTTTGTTTAAGCGCCGGCGGAGCGCTGGGCTAAGCGCCGGCGCTTAAACAATTTTGAATATATCTTGAGGTTACTCAGGGTCCATCAGTGAGCAAGACCAGTCCATATCAACCTCACCCCTACAATCTAAAGTGTGGAGCGCAGCTTCGACGTCTCCTACTTATTCGTCACATACCACTGCATGTAGCTACCAATCTAAGAGAAGCATCGGTGCGCGCCATCGGCAACTTATGTGCTGACTCTCCACTCAACAGACTAATTGCTGGTCAGGAGTTGAATGCTGTGGCTTTAGTGTTAAGGTGTGCTCTAAAGCAGGAAGTGGACAGTGCTCTGTCCATCCAATGGGCAATACTTACTCTCAAGCATTTGTGCTTGGATTGCCCCCCAAATCAGCTCAAGTTATTGGAAGTCACTGAGGTGGGTTATGGTGAAACCAATATATAACTTATCAACTTACATCTCCGAAATTTGATTTTGCAGCACCCCAACGGCATGTTCGACTGCAATCGGTTGCTTGCAGCCATAGGTTTACGAATTTGTGAAGTGGATGAAAACACAGGAAGAGTGCTCAGCCTAGAAAAAGCGCCTATACTACACTCTCCAGCCTCCAGTCAAAACCAACCCATGGATCTGGAGTCCAGTTCGTCATGTTCTTCAGGCGCTTCTTCACCTGCCTCTTCATCTCCCTCGTTGCCTTTTTCCAACACTTCCTCGCCTATATCTCAACAAGGCAGTGAAAAAGACGAAGAACTTAAAAAAGAAGCTGAAGAAGTGGCTGAAAAAGGCGGTTTAGCGGTAAAACCACTAGATCCTGAGTTTCCAGTAGAAGCTGAAAATGGCCAAGAAGAAAATGAAGTGTCGTTAAACAAATCTTCTATGAGCATTCAGTCAATTTGATAATCTGATGTAGGTGAACTGGGAGATTTAGTACGTTTTAGGCAAGGAATTTTCCATATTCTTAAGTCTTTCTCTCAGGCAATCCGGAAATTATCCGCTCATTTTAGAAATCATTTTGTATTGTTTATTAGGGGATAATTGAAATTAACATAATCTAAAAAACTTTTCACAAGAGTATTGCCGTTTGATCGCAATGCTTTTTCTTCTGAAAGATTGATCATGGGTGGCCAAGGTGCCGGAAAATGGTCATTCACACAAATGAATTCAAAGAAAGTCCACAATAAGGTATGAATTTTCAGGCCATGCCTTAAATTGACCGTAACTGAGCACTCCAGCCACTAATGACAAATCTGTAAAGTGGATTAGCATCTAGTTATATAGAAAAACTGCTAAAAATATTGTTTTTAGATTTTCTATCCATTTGGCAGCCAGATCTAAAAAGAGGTCAAAATGTTCGAACTTATATTCAAAAATATATATATAAGAATATTCGAACTTTCTTTGAATTACTTTGTGTAAACGACCATTTCCCGACCCCCGGCCACCTATGACCAATCTTTCAGAAGAAAAAACATTGCGAACATATGGCAAAACCGTTGTAGAAAGTTATTTAGATGCTGTTATTTTGAATTGTCCCTTGATAAAAAAAAACAACACAAAATGATTTCTGAATAGTGCGGATAATTTCCGGATGACCTGATATAATTGAACATTTGTTGTTGGATCTTGTGTGTAAAAATATTTGTTTGGAATATTAAAGTGGTTTGACAGCTTGTGTGCGTTTTGCGACGAATACAAGACAAGGCAGATGATCTGGGAATAGAAAATAAATATAAGGAAATTTGGCGCTAGTAGCGAATAACGTGCTTCTTGGGGGGTTTGGGGGGTGCTTTCTGCACTTTCTGGGCTCACATTTTTTCAGGAATTTGTTATAACAACTTTTGCCAAAACAAGGTTTTGACCTTTTTTCTTGTGTCTTAGGACCTTAAACGTGTAGAAAACATGTTTTAGGTGAAAGAAGGCAGTTGATTTTTTTTGACAAAATTTGACTTTTTTCCTTGGGAGACCAAGGTAAAGCATATTGGAGGGTACCTGGATACCCTTTTTTCATTACAGTCGACTCTCGATTTAACATACGGGCTAGGGACCGAGTGAAGTCGTATGTTAAATCGAGGGGTATGTTAAATCGGGAGTATGTTAAAGCGAGAGTCTGTTTGCCTTAATTTCACATGCCGTATGTTAAATTGAGGTTTTATTAAATTTCCTAACAGCAAAACATTTCCAAAAACAATTTATCACGGATGTTTGAAGGAAGAACAATAACCAGGATGTTGGCAAACGAGACAATATCAATGATGTTGGCAGTCAATCATTTTTCAAGGGGCAAAATAACCTGGAATTTATTTCTGCTTCATACTCTTGTATGGTTCTTAATATAGAGACATATAGATATGATATAATAATGTAGATCCAGTTCATCAAGCAATTTGAGAGTGTCCGGATCAGAGACTGTATCGGCATAGCGCTGGAAGATTCTCAATGCTTGGCTTGCTTCTCGGGCAGTGACTGCAGGCTCTTCATCTTCGATTTCTACCATTTCGGAGTCCCTGTCTTCTGCTGCTGCTTCCACATCCTTCTTTTTGACATCCTTTAAGACATCTATTTCGGCCAATAAGAGAGTTCCACAAAAAACAATGACACAATTGAACACAAACTATTTTTCCAACAAAAAAACGTTACAATTCCAAATGCTCATTTATTTTTTTCTAATTTTATTGACAGTATGTTAAATCGAGTGTAGATTTCTTTGTCGGGACCAAGCCCAGCCGTATGTTAAATCGGAGGTATGTTAAATCGAGAGTCTGTTTACCTTAATTTGATTCAGGCCAACCAAATCGCCCTCAGCCGTATGTCAAATCGAGGTGTATGTTAAATCAAGAGTCGACTGTAATGTTTATTTTTCATAGTAAGACTTAGTAAAAAGAGTTTCTGAATACATATATCAACAAAAGTATTGGTCTGATTTATTTCTAAGATACGTGTGTGTGACTCTAGAGCCCCCTACGCTCCCATCTGGAACTTAGGCGGTTTTAGAGTACATGTTTACTTTAGTTGATATCTCACCCACCAAACATTTTTCTAGATACTGGTTTGCGATTCAGTTTAGTCATTTTATCTGTTTAAGCATTTGCACCGTAATGGGTACTTTTATTTATCCTATTTAAAAAAGCATCGAAAATTTTGAAAAAAGCGTTGCATACTGGGTATACACCTGAAAAATGTTGTCTCGAAAAAGTACGCACAAGACTCTCAAGATTTAAAAAAAACTTGTTCTCATTTTTTTTCACTAAAAATCTCGCTTGAGCTATAGCGTACATCACTACTTGTTAGAGCATTGTTTTTATGCAGGCCAGAGAGGTGTAAATGATTGCAGTATTGGTCAGAAAGTGCTTTATTGTATATAAAATATGTCTTAACAAACAATATTGAAAGTTGAACAGATTGTATGGCCCAAACTTGGATAAGGAGTTTTTAAGACCATAATTTTTTGTTTTGCACCGAAACGGTCTTTGAATAAATAGGTTTTGCAAGGAGGGAAATTTTTCGAATAGACCGGAAACAAGCGATAAAAGGATTAGTGTGAAAAAGGATCCGCTTTAAATGTAATTTGTAATTAATTGTAATTTGACAGACTAAGGGGGGTTATTTATGGCCCACAGTCACGATAAAGCATCCCCCCAAAAAGTTCGATCCCGCCTAGGGTCCGACATTTTTTTCAGCTCGACTTTTGAATTTGAAATCATTACTCAGTCTAGACCGAAATATTGCAAGGATTCCGATTTTGCCGATCGTTTCTAAAAAAACCAATAATTTTGCCATTCAGACCCGCAACACTCGATATGGCATCGCCTTTTTTGGATTTAGGTAGATTCTTTATCGAGCGTTGCGGGTCTAAATGAAAAAATTATCGTGCTTCTTTCCTCGGAATCTTGCGATATTACGAACTGAACTGACGAATTAATCTCGGCTTGAGTTCAGAATCCTCCTCCCCCACTCAGAGCACTTGGATGGAGGAGATAACATCATATTCGTGATTCTCGACCCCGATTTCATGAGAAAGTCGCGTGTTTTTTAAATTCTGAATTTTTTTTCGAACCACAGTTGGGGGTGGGGGGTTTGGTGTCATGGTTTTTTAGTCAAAACTTCATGATTTGAATTGGCGCCTTTTGAATTTTCAAAGGGAATAAGGGCTGTATAGGGAGGGGGAAGGGAATAAAAGCGGCCACTAATTACGGACGGATTCTGGACTTCTGTACGGATTTTTTAATTTGGTTTGTAACAAAACCATACCTAAAATTAAAGTTGAGCCCTTATTTTATTAGAAACCAAGTTAAAAAAACCGTACAGAAGTCAGGAAAATAGTTTGAATTGGCGGGCACCACCTGTAATAGCGTCGGCATGCCTCTTTAAAGACAAAATCGCTGATTTGGAGAAAGCCGTAAAGTGTAATTTAGTCACAAACAGTTGTAGCCTAAACAAAGCCTGCAAAAAAATTTCAGCACTACTTGGTGGTTTTTTCTTCTTTTTCCGAAATACCAGATTGTTTTCCATTTCCGTGTGCAACATGTATCAACTTGAAGCTATCTTCCATTTCTTTGAAAAAAACTTCGCTATTTATATTTACAACCTTTATTTTAGAACGTCTGTCTGGCTTTACATACATTTTATAGCCTTGCTTGTTTTTATTGTTCAGATCAATGCGAACTGAGAAATTTGTAGAATCAATTAACATTCTTTGATTTAAATAGCCAATTACTAGAAGTGGATCAGCTGGTGTAAACTGACGTCCTTTATACTTCTCAATAACATCTTTTATTGCAGGAATTTTTTCCATCACATGCTTGTTCCAACTCATTGTAGCCGTTTTAATGGGCTGTAGACCTAAACCACATTTTTGATTAAAGTAAATCATTTTAGTATCATTTTTTAGAAAGCTCTTGTCAACATACGTTTTCCAACGTAAGAGATACTACAGCTGGAGAACAGACTGTTGAATTCTGAATGCTGATTAGGCGCCCAGAAATAACAGAAATAGAGTTAAGTTGTGAGGTGGAATATTTTGTGGATTTTGCTAACTATTTTAGAGATTTTGAGGTTAGAATAGGAGCTGTAGGCTATTTGGAATAGGGGGTGGTTTTCCAACAAGACAATGTTTTTTATTACGGCCTTAGTACGGTATACCAACTCTTCCCAAAAAGGGTTTTGAGCACTTTTGCCGTGTGGTTTCAGGCTTGAAACGTATAAAAAACATGTTTAAGTGGGAGACGGCCGTTTAAACAAAATGTTCGATTAAATTTTGACTTTTTGCCTTGGGGAACAAGGTAAAGAGTACTTTAGAATAGCTGAATATCATCAATTGCGAGCATCTCTAACAAAGAATTTTATATTTTCTTATGGTTTGAAATCGAATAGGTGCAGTACTTTGTTAGTGAGCGGTTTTTTCGAATCAATTTTTCCTGACCACATAGAGCCAGTTTTTATAGGCCATTATAAACTAGAACTGCAGATCTACAATGTAATAAAAAAATTGTAAAAACAGCTAGACCGACAAGTTTTAAGTCATAGAGTCAAGCGTGTGACACTTACAAGGCACATCATCTGATTGGGAGTCTTTTGCACCAAATATAAGTTTTATTAATTCTAGGCGATTGTCATCGTTGACACTGCCACCTGGAAACACTTTCTTTATGATGTGTGAAGAGTATAGAGTCATAGGTATGTTATATCCTTGTTCCATAAGCTGTGCACTTGCACGCGCATCCATATTGAAATTGTAGGTGGATCTATTCTCTTTGGGTTTTTGGATACTGGCCCAGCCACCCATTACGTGAATGTGTGCTATTCTTTTGCGGTATTTTTTGCTCTGTAGAAAGTGTACTAAATCAGTGGCTGGTGCAAGCAGTAGTATTTCAATTTTAATTTCTGCAAAAAAAATAATTTTTATTAAGATGTCACACAAGATGTTTTCAGACTTTTTTCAATCGCTGCTTCGAAAGCTATTCTAAAAGCTTTTTGCACATCTGTTTCTCCTTTTGTATCTGTAAATTTGATTATTACTGTGTTTTAGGTTATTATTGTGAAGTATTAAAATTAAAGTGTTAAACGTGTTGAACTTTTGACAATTTACATTTACTTTATCTATTGTATATACTGTAATACTTTTCTCAACCGCACTCCCTAACGGCCCTCCCCTAGGGTTGGCATATTGCTCGAGCAAAATCTTTTCGAGAAAATTCTCGAGAAATTTCTCGAGAAAATTCTCCAAAACCGAGCAAAATCGAGCAAAATCTTTTTTCCAGTAAGTGAGCACCCCAAGTCCGGTCGAGTGGGCTGTCAGTGACAGCCTGTCACTATATCGATGTCGTTTCAACAAAAAGCTTTAGTTGATAACAACGTAATTTTTATGGACACAAAACGATCACACTTTCAACACATATCATCGACAAAAAAACTCAGGTTCATAATCTGGAACATTTTCTTCTCGCACTGATTCGACCTCTTCTTCTTCATCCACTTGCTGTTCTACCCTTGCTAGCTTGAAGAGATCAGCATACTGTAGCCGGAGATTATGCTTGATAAACGTTACTTGAGAAGCAGTGTCCACATTCATTTTGCAACAATTAATGAGCATAAAAAAATCGGAACCATAAAATTGAATATACCTGTTGCGCAACTTGCTGTGAATTCCGCCTCTAAGAGACCAGTTCCTTTCGTTGGAAGCAGCTGAGATGGGAATGCTGTCCAGCATCTGGACGATCTTAGAGAGAAGAGTATCGGAAAACCAGGCATTCCACCATGTGAGGGCATCCATCGAGTCCACAACATCCCACGCATATTGGCGTTTGTCCCGCGCAAAGACTCCTGTTCGAGATAGCCACTGCGCCCATTCAATCATTACCTGAAGCAGGTAATTGTAACTCTTGAAAACACATCTCACGTCAATGATAAAACTACCTCATCTTCTCTGCCAGCAAATAATGGATTCTTGATGCATTTGTTCACCAGGAGCTCTATCGCTTTTTGCTTCTCTTCATTCGTCATAGACATGCCTTGATCAGAGGGCTCCAGCACTTGCAGGAGATAGGCTACGTCCGATTTAGAAAACTCTTCTCGGTCTGACAGAATCTGAACAGATTTTGCAAATTAATAAAGCCAACATTTAGTGGTATTACACTTTTCAGTTCATTTTTTAATTCATCTAGAAATTCACTTGCTTCCACCGCGGCCTTGGACTTTAAAAATGCCCTTCGGATGATTTTGTAGCAGCTGAACCAACAAGCATAAACCAGATAAAGCACTTGAAATTCAGTTACCTTCTTGAATTGACTTCGTTCCCTTCTATGGCAGTTATTGCATCGGCTAATGGAGACAGAATTTTACTAGTATCTTTTACATCAAGCCAGAAATCCTCGCTATCCCACAGCATCTTTCTGATTCGTTCTGCTTCTTTTTTCAGAGTCGAATCATTCAAAATACCAGGAGCGCAAATAGCCGACCTTAGAGCAGTCTCATTTGAAGCAATTGAGGAGACGAGTCTTGACCACGTTCCCCATCGAGTCTTATTCGGAAGTTGGAGGACAGAAGATGATCCCGCTTGCTCGTGTTGTACCTTTGAGAGAATCAACTCCGGAGTCTTCTTTCTAAAAAGCGAAAAATACATAAAATAATAGTTACAAGAATCTTACCTGAAAAACTTGGCCACGTTTGCGCAGTATCCCAGAATGTCGGAAATATTTGTTTTTCCGCAGATATCTTTTGCAGCCAGGTCAATCGCATGAGCTTTACAGCCCTCGAACAGGATCCACGGAAAAGTCTCGCCTGTATACTGCTTTGCAGAATCTCGTTCATTGTCTTCACCGGCCAATTTCTTCCACGCATTTCTCATGTTAGCGGCGTGATCGGTAACAACTGCCACAATTTTGTGCTTACCTAGATCGAGAATTTGTTCCGCTAGCAATTCAGCAATGTACTTCCCTAAATTTGCCAGAATACATTGAGTCATGTAATTTGCTCGGACTAAAAGATAATATAGTTTGAAACGTACCACTGTGTTGAACGCGTTCAATCTCTCCATCCACTTCTGTTGAGGTCGCATCAATTGAGTTAAATAGAAACGGTTTTGGCGTATGCACTACCACATTGATGATCGAGTTGTTTCGCACATCTGTCCATCCGTCAGAAGACATTGCCAGATAATCAGCCTGAAAAATTACGAAATAAATTTAAGAGTGAATACAAAAACCTTGTTTGTTGCTTCTTCTAAAGCTTTCTTCACACGCTTGAACTCCGCCGGTATGAGGACCTTAGCAAACTTGTGTCGGCGATTTGGAATCTTGTACGATGGCCTTAGCTTATTGACAAATTGCTTGAAGAACGGATTATCGAGAAAGTTTGGCGCGATGTTTCCTGTTGCCATTGCCTGAAGATCAATATTTTATCGAGAAAAAGAAGTGTGAAATAAACTAACCCGAGTTAGCAAAATATCCAGTTCTTCTTGATCATCCTTGGAGGTAGAGTCAAACCAGTATTTCAGAGTCCCAGAACTTGTTTGAGAAGATACATCAGCAGCTTCTGACAACTTCGTCTTCTTCGGTGGCGACTGGCTCCGACTTCGACGGGCAGCAGGCTTTTTGAGCAGACGATTGATTTGCTTCCTCGCGTCAACACCAACATTAATGCAGATCTAAACAATTTTATAATGTTAAAGAACACGAAAAGGATGAAAATAAGTCACTTCCAGATGGTTCTCCATTCTTCCGGTATGAGTAGTGTAACGCGCATTGCAGAATTTGCAGTAACCGACAAAGATCGATTTTCCACTTGCATCCAATTCCTGCTTTCTGTTGAAATAGCTCCAGCACCATGAAAGCGGCTTAGTTACCCTTGACATTGAGCTAGCTGAAAAATCAAGCGTAAAACAGCCGTTCAGTGTTCAACTATATAGCTGTACAGCTTGAGCTTGAACAGTCCTGAATCAACACACACAAATACGAAATTCTTCATTGAAAATATGCCACTACAAATACTATTCGAGGGCGCAGTAAAAAAAGATTTTGCTCCATTTTGATACGGTCGAGCAAAATCTAGATTTTGCTCGAGAAAAAACCGAGAAATTTCTCGAGAAATTTCTCGAGAATTTTCTCAATGGGCAACCCTACCCTCCCCTTATTTTAAATCGTGTTTCTTGGCATTGTGTTTTAACCCACCTTTTACAAACCACTCTTAGACAAGTTAACCCTCAATCGTGTGCTTATTTCACGAGATATCAGTTGAGCAACAGCTTGTCTAAGAGCAATCTTCATAAAGTTGGTCAGAAGCACAAAGCCAAAAACACGATTTTAAATCGGGGAGCTAAGTTGAGAATTAGAGAATATACTGTACTTCAGGTGTTTTTATAGCTGTAAAGTGGCTGCAAGTATTATTTGTAATAATAATTCAGCGCTTTCCAAAAATAATCAACGGCTGTTTGAGAGCTGGAAGAAAACATAAGATTTAGCAGGTAAACTCTTCCTAAATAACTTAACTTATTTGAAAAATGAAGTCAACTTAATACGAAATTTGTATTATATCATTAACATTACCTTCAAAAATCTTAAATTCTTCAAATTCTTTAGGACTTAAAATATTGTTTCCTTCCTGCAAGTATGTTTGACCAGCCTTAGTAGATGTTATTTCGGGATTTTCTTCTGGTTTTTTACCAGTGCCAGCAAATACTGGCACTTTTTTCATACTTTTAAAGAGAGAGAATTGGTGTATTGCCAAAGCAGCTTTTCTTTCTGCATTCATGACAGTGGTGCCCACAAACAGCACTTTTTCGGCCATTCTAGCCGCAACTACAGCAAGTGCTATGCGGTCATCAGGTTCCATGTCTGTGATTATGATTACATTGCGCTCGGCTGTTAGTTGTTCACCTACTAAAATGTTGCATTTAGTTTAAAATTCGAGTCCCTATTCTTAGTCAACTGACACCCCGGTTACACGTCACCTTAAATATAGTGTATGTGGCTGAGGTTGGTCTATTCTTAGTCAACTGACACCCCGGTTACACGTCACCTTAAATATAGTGTATGTGGCTGAGGTTGGTCTATTCTTAGTCAACTGACACCCCGGTTACACGTCACCTTAAATATAGTGTATGTGGCTGAGGTTGGTCTATTCTTAGTCAACTGACACCCCGGTTACACGTCACCTTAAATATAGTGTATGTGGCTGAGGTTGGTCTATTCTTAGTCAACTGACACCCCGGTTACACGTCACCTTAAATATAGTGTATGTGGCTGAGGTTGGTCTATTCTTAGTCAACTGACACCCCGGTTACACGTCACCTTAAATATAGTGTATGTGGCTGAGGTTTGTCAAATTACAAAGTTTCGATTTTCATAGGTCGCTATTGTAAATAGCTACAGTTCTGCCGAAAAGTTACTGATGTTACGTCACCTGTTTTTTTTAAATGGTGTAAAAATTGGAAGCACGAGTCTTATCGCCAAATCTGTGTTCAATTTTGAATTCGACTGATTTTTTGAAATAGACTGTCGTACCACCTTGAAAAAGAGCCTACGGAGTGTCGGAGCCAGCCACGTTTTTCAAAAGGTCGACTGTGTTCCGTCCGCCGTCCGCGTGTTTTTGGCAGGTCGGCTGCCGGCCGTTCTCATTTTTTCTTATGAACCGGTCGTCAGCCGTATAGTCAAAGCTGGCAGCGCCCGGCGGATGGCTACGGCTGTCGGTTGGACTGTTGAGGTGATGTCTCACGGCGTGGAGAACACGTCGAAGGGCAAAATCGACGTTGGCATTTTTTCATCAAATATTAGACCTTATTTTTCTGCTGTTCGCATCGAAATGTTCGTTGCCGCTTTTTTCTCGTTACCCTTTTTTATTCCTAAAATATCTTATATATGACACACCTAAGCATAGATTAGAAACAAGAATACAAGGTTGTGAAAATATGAGAAAAACCTCAAAAATTTGAGTTTTCGAATTTTTTGTCTTGACAAGAAAAATGTCGATTTCGCCTTTTAACGCGTTTGATACGCCGCGGTCTCATCGGGACCCGACGGAAACTTGCTCAGACATACCAATCTCCAATGAAAACTGCTTTTGTTTTGAAATTCCTAAAGATTCAGAAGAAGCAGGACTGTCTGCAGTTTCAGCTAAAACTTTATATTAAAAAAGTATAAATTTAGTAGTTTAAATTTAGTAAATTTAGTATAAAATTTTGAATTACCTGTAGTTAAAAGCAAAGAAAGAAAACAAAATATTAATAGCATCTTGCACAAAAAATTATTTTCAACACGGCCCAATAAAATTGAATGCATAATATATGAATATATGCCTCTTTTTAACCAAACTGCTGTCTGTCGTTGTTATCATCGCAGTCGGCGCGCGACGAACCCATACAGGGCATTGCTGATAGATTCACAGACGTATGCAGTGGCAGTACCTAGAGAAGTAGAGCCACTAAAAATTATTCTTCCTGTCACAGGGTTAGTCTGGCTCCACCTTGACTTTAGTTACTCAAAAAATCAAATAAAATGATCAAAAAACTCAAAGCGCGCTGGTCTTTGATGCTCTATTGCCAATCAACAGTTTTTAGTTTATTTTTATCTTTATTTAAAATGCAGCAGAAAATTTGTGAAATCCAGCACTTAATTTTTTTTCAGCACCTTTTTGAACATGGAAAAGGCGGAGCGTACTAAATTGTGCATCTCGTGCAAAATTTCACGCTAAACAATACGGTATTAAGATTTTTCGGAAAAAGGAGGGATTGTACCTGGTAAAACAGCTTCTGAAAATAAGTCACTTTTACCTACTCCTAAACCGTCTTGTCGACGCCTGGTTTTTATCGACCCCGCATCAACCGGTTGATTGGTCCCTGGTTGAGCAAATGGTCAACCAGTAGGTTAATTTTGGCTAAATTTTTGGTTTTTCTTCACCGGTTGATCACCTTCATCAACTTGTTGATCAACCGGAAATCGATCAACCGGTAGGGTGAAAACCAAAAATTTTGCCAAAACTAACCTACTGGTTGACCATATCCAAGACTCTTGGATAAGCTAAAATAGGTTTTACAAATTTGGTGCTGCAATTCAATTTGATCCTTTATTTTTCACTTAACTTTTTGTGTCTAAACACTTAAGCTAAGAGTGAAGCAATTAATTTTACAAAACAAATAAACAGTTTCATGCTTCCCTCCTTCTGTCCACCATCGATGTGTGGCTGTCTTCCTAGCTATCTGCAATAAAGCAGTGGAATTGGCCAGTAAAACTAGCTAATCGATTTTGCATGCAATTCCCCACTTGTTTTGTTTTAACTGAGTCACTTTTATAGCTATTTTGATGGGTAATTCTGCTTCAACGCTATCTAGCGAGACCCTGGAAAGATTGAGCAATGAGAGTGGATGTGAGTTTTCATTTTGGGACAGCTTCTCACATATTTTTCATTGCTAACAACATTAATAGTATAAAAGTGCATTAAGTAAGCAAGGGATCTATCAAAATGCTGCATTCCCGCTTCCTGATGCTAGCTAAACACAAGGACAATGAAGTGAACAAGTCTTTTATGTCTCAACAAGACTTTGAAGACATCCCTGAACTCACCAAGTAATTTGGTTTTATAGTACTTACCGCAAATACTTCAGAATTTATGCTTCAGAAATCCTCTGGGTTCTCGTTTAATTGAAGCCTTTTTTGCTGATGCAGAGTGAGTTTCATAATACACTAAAAAAATTGCAACTGCATTTTAGTAAGAAAATTTTTTCTTTAGGGTTGTGCAGCTGCGGGATCCATGGTTGTCGAAACCGCTAAAATTCGCTAAAATTATAGTTAAAGGACCATTCCCGTCTACGTCCATGATTGTCCCCCGTCAATTCAAAAAATTTTCCCAATCATTGAACTTTTGTACGGATTTTGAACCCTTCGCGAGTTGACCCTCGTCCACCAAAAAACAATATACAGTCAATTCCCTCCATAGTGTACACCCCCGCCATAGCGCACATCTGGCGCCGGTCCCTTGAATGTGCCCTATAGAGGGAGTTGACTGTACACTAAATACAGTTAACTCTCGGTTTTAATATTTTAAATGTAAATGTTTCGCTAAATTAGTATTTTTTATTGATTTTGCAGAGTGTCAGACCGCAAAAGAGTGTACTTTCCAGACTTTGTGCGAGTGCTGTCCCACTTCCGACCCATCAACAAGAACAATCCACACCCATGGAATAGCCGAGAGGCTAAACTCAGATGTAGGACTTATCAATTATATTAGTGCCGTCTGACTTATAAGCTTTCTAAGTTAAACTAAGTTCCAGTTGCATTCACTATGTACGATCTGGACAAAAGTGGCATGATCACTAAAGAGTAGGCCTTCCTTTATTTTGCTCCTTTTTTTTAGTTTATATGAAACATTTAGCGAATTCACTTCAATTCTTGAGGTTTTTCAACACTAGAATTCCCGACTGTAACGTTAGACTACCTGGGGTTTTCAGATAGGGTTGGTCAATGACAGATGACAAATGACATCACAAAATGACAAATTACTAAAAATCTGCCATTTTGAAATTTTATTCCCACAGAATTTTTTGGGGCACACCTTACTTCTGCAGCTGATTTTCGTCTTTTTCAGCTGATTTCACGCTTTGTAGCTGATTTTTTACTTCATTGATCAGCTGCATAAGCGGGAAATCTACTGCGAAATAACGGAAATCAGCTGCAAAAAAGTTCTGCCCAATTTTTCGTAGTGTGGTATTGTTATTGAAATGCGCATCAGCAAGAAAGGAGCAAAAAGTGAAAAAATTAGAAGAAGAACCAAATTAATAAGCAATTAAAGAAACTACTGCTTTTGATGAAGAATATGATGTTGATGTGTTCGAGTTTGAGGATTTGTCCTTTTTGGGACCCAAAATCTTTTTTTTTTAAATTTTAGTCAAAAAAAAATTTATTTGTTTGAAAATGACAACAAGCACTAGATGATAAAATGTCCATTTACCTCCGAATGGGTCTAAATGTCCTTTTTTGCCAAAATATTCTTTTTAAAAAAATGAGATCGATACCCTGGTTTACCTAAGTGAAAATGTTATTTGGAAAATGACACAAAATGACAAATGAAACACAGAAAATTTCAGACTGGAATTTTCAGATCTGAAAATTTCTGACCTGGTGAGCACAATAATTGCAAAATCACACCTCCTGGCTAGAGTACGATGCCATTAGTTATCCCAATTCTCACAGCGACTCTTTGAAAAATGAATAGTTTTTTATTCAGGTTGGTGAGCAGTGAATTAATTTAGCTCAGCATTTTATTTTATGCTCATAAGAAAGCCCTTTGCCTGGGCTATCTAATTTTATGTGGTTTGCCTACATATGAATCATTGAAATGAAACCACATAAAACCCAAGACAAGATTACACTCAAGCTTCTCAAGACATGTCATATCTCTGTTCAACTCCATGACGCTTGGTCAATACTTGTTGAGAAATTCAAGAGCTACAAGATAAGGCAAAAATCAGCACAAAAATTAAATAAAAGTCACTCCGAAATTACAGGAGAAGAGGATAAACCAGCTGTTTTACTGGTATTGAAATTTGAAGCATTCTCAGTTTGGCTTATTTCTGTCGACTTTTCAATGAAAACTTCTGCTGTCAATATACCAAAACTCTCAGCGTGAAAAATGCGACAGAGCTAGTCCGAAGACTCACATGACAACAAGAAAATATAAAGGCGTTTGGACGGAAATTCGGGTGGTTGATGGATTGATTTCTTAATTTTCTCAAAACTTTAAGGGGCATTTTCAGAAAATAAAAATACTACGTGATAGAACGCTTAAAACTGCATCAGATACGACTGTCTGATCTCAAATAAAACTGTGATTTCAAAAACGGCATAAACTAGAAACTGCCATGTACGACGAAGTTTACTGCAGAACTCAATCCTCTCTAAAATAAGAAAACGCTCACCAACCTGAATAAAAAACTATCCATTTTTAAAAAGTTGCTGTGAGAATTGGGATAATTAATGGCATCGTACTCTAGCCAGGAGGTGTGATTTTGCGATCATCGTGCTCAGCAGGTCTGAAAACCCCAGGCAGTCAAACGCTACAGTCGGGAATTCTAGTGTTAAGATATACTCTCTATTTTATTTATTTTTTATTCACTTATAGAAAATGATCGGAGACAACGTGTCAAAGGAAAAGGTTGAGAGTATAGCTGAACGGACTATGCGAGAAGCTGACAAAGACTCTGATGGAAGCATCACCTTCCAGGAGTTTTGCAAGGCTATGGAAAAGACTGATAGTAATTTTACTTTTTCTGCCATGCTGCTCAAGTTCGATCCCACCTGGGGTCCGACATCTGTTTATCTTACCTAAAAAGTTTTGGACCCAGAAGGGGGTCGAGCTTAAGGTGGCATAGTAAAATTGAAAGTTGACGGTAACCCATATGGTGTTAAAAAGTGAGTTGAGCCCCAGGTATGATCGAACTTGAAAGGAATTTTAAAAATATCGCTATTTCGTTAGAGCTTAATTTTGCCAATTAGTTTCAAATGTTTGCCTATGATAAATTTATGATTTAGTTGAGCAGAAGATGTCCTTCCGATTCCTTAACTAGTTACTACCGCCTATCAAAACTAGTCATTTTGTTCGGCCAATTTATATTATTTACCACTTACAATACTATTGCTGTTATTAATATTGAAAATGATAAAAATGATTATGCAAGTATATTGAAGAATAAAAATGACATGCGATTCACGTCCAATATTGCAGTGAAACAAAAGTTGAGTTTCTCCATGTAGTAGAGCCAGATTTCGTTTCAATGAATTGTAGTAGTATTCCTTCTTCTCTTTTATTCATTGAAACCATATAGAGACACAACGAATTGATATTATTATTAGTTTGGATGCAGTAAGAGTTGCTGAAAAGGGGTAGCACAATTACTTGGGTCACTCATGGTCTCACCCACATTTTGTCTTCTTTTTCTCTTTTCAAACTTTGTTTTGTTATATTTTCTGCAACAATAATAACTGTAACAATAATAAAAATTAATTCGAACTGGCTGGTCCCTAAAGCTCTTACAGATCGCGCTACGTTAGCAAAGAGCTACTTATTATTTTAAGTGAATTAGTTAGCCAAGCTAAGTACCTCTTTTATAAAGTTTGATACTTGGGTAGATGGCTGGGTGAATGGAAAACACTCTTTATATTCTTGTCAAGCCATTTTGGGAATTTATTTTTAAAAAGGCATGCCCACGCTATAAGGGTGGTGCCCGCCAATTCAAATTTTTTTTCGTAATCATTTGACTTCTGTACGGATTTTTCAACTTGGTTTCTAACAAAAACATACCTAAAATTAAATTCTAGGCCTTGTTTTATTAGAAACCAAGTTCAAAAAAACCGTACAGAAGTTCAATGTTTAGGAAAAATTTTTGAATTGGCGGTCATCACCTGTAATAGCGTGGGCGTGCCCTTTTAAGTATATACAGTCTACTCCCTCCACAGCATACCTGCACGCTCGTCGAAAAAAAAAGCGCCGGCGATTTTTTAAAATTGCCGCCGGCGACAAGTAAAATTAAATAGTTTATTGATCTGATAGAAAAAAAAGTCTGAATGTTAGATCAAAGCAAAGTAATATTGTCAAATTATTCAAATGCTAATTATTTTTTCATTATAAGTTAAAAGAGTTTTGCTTTTTAAAATTTTTGAGCCGCGCCGGCACTCCTCAAAATTTTCGCCGCCGGCGCGCCGCCGGCGCTGCGTGCAGGTATGCTCCACAGTGGCCACTCTTGTCACCGGTTTAAGCTGGTTACTATGAACGGGTGGCAACTATAGCGGAGAGTTCCTTACAAAAAAAATTCTCTACGGCAAACCAAGTAAATAAAGTTTTACTGGCAACTATAGAGAGAGGTGGCCACTATGACGGTGGACACTGTTGAGGAAGTCAACTGATTTATTAAATAATAAGCTATCAAATAATTAGTTGATGCAGCTGCATACATACTCTAATCTTAGAGACTATAGTTGGGCTTACCTATCCTCCAGTCTCCGAATAAACAACCTATATTCCGTCCCGTTGATCTGTTCTTTAGATCACCGAAAAAAACTACTAGCCAGTGCCCTATACCTCTATTCTGAAATCAATACTCAAACTTTTTTTGGATATTTTATATTTGCAAACTTATTGCTACTATTAAATAATGGCCTGTCCAATGGGCTATGGCTCCGCATACGATGGTCCTGAAGAGGAGATAGACCAGAACAACCAAGATGAACCTTTGGTTGATGGATGCAAAAACACAAAGCAAGGAACACCCACCGCTGGTGTCAATAACCCGCAAGCAGACCATTCGGCAGCCTTCTCAGACCATGTGTCTTATAAGGACTACCTCCAGGTTTTGGTTTATAAATCAGCCATTTGTAATTAGATTTGAAATTTCAGTTAGGAAAACTGCTGTCTTGTCAGGGTACGACTTTCTTACAATAGTGTCAATAAAAAATATAAATAGTAATAACATAAACATAGATTTGAGGTCAGAAGAAGCCAACCAGGTGGTCCCCGATGAACATTTGGTGAGTTTTGCAGTTTGGTGAAAAATGACAATGCACTTTTTGCTATAAGCGATTTTGTGGTTTTATTAGGCAGTTAAATTGCAAAGATCTTTTTAAGCTATAAATTTGTTGACAAACGTGTGAAAATAAAGTTAGTTTATGAGTTTATATTAGGAATGGGCCTTCAGCTACCTACGTCTTTAGAAAAGATTACAAATTGGAAAAAATAACCAATCACCAAGTTTCAGTTCATAATAATCCACCAGACCTACGAGCTCTGGTTCAAACAAATTATTTACGACATTGATCATGTGCGCAAGTTGCTCTATAACAAGGTGGACCACCCAAAAAACCACTTTTCCAACCTTTTCCTACTAAATGATGTCGATTTGAGGTGGTGGATGAGACCAAAACTCTTCAGATAGTCAGTTTGCTGGAACGCACTGTGCGCATACTCAAGCTACTTGTGGATCAGATACTCATTCTAGAGACTATGTCACCACTCGATTTTGTAGAATTCAGGTAGAATTTGTAAGAGAAAATATTATAATACCCCAATTATTTACATTTAAAAGACCTATTGCAGGAAATATCTGACGTCAGCCTCAGGTTTTCAAAGCCTACAGTTCAGATTGTTGGAGAACAAGCTGGGTGTAATACCACAGAACAGAGTCAGATACAATGCCCAACACTACAGAGAAGTGTTTGTGGATCACAAGGACAAGGATAGGTTAATTGCTTCCGAAGAAGAGCCCTCGCTGTTTGTTCTAATTGATGTAGGTAGAAATGGGCTTTTGAATATATTGATAATCTGCGATTTTCTGAGCAAATAGTGCTGATTTTTTGGAAAAAAATAATTTGTAAATTAGTGAAAAGGTGTTCCCAAATCAAAAACGACTCAGGTTCGAATCCGCGTAACTGTATGTCAATTTAACAGGGTGGCCGAAGAAGTTTGGCAGATTCCAATTGGCCATCATTCTTTTCCCTGACACAATCTCGAAAAACAGTTTTGTAATGTAATTCTTGTTTATAGTAGTGTACAAAAGAAAGTGACAGAAAAAAGTTATACTATCTAAATCGGCCAATATATTATTGAAACTGGAAAATAAAACAAAAAACCTGTGAAGTAGACTCGTGTTTAGTGGCACCTCCTTAGACGTAAAATTAGATTCTAATCAATTAATTTTGCAGCGCTGGCTATCCCGAACACCAGGGATATACGAGGAGGAAGTAGAGGAGCAGGAGCACATCCTTCAAGACATAGCATCCAGCACCAATGTCCAGCTGAACGGCAGCACAATTTCTAAACTCGCAAGCACTATTACTACCGCTGATGACTGTAGTTCGCGAACCAGTAGTGTAGATGATGAGTTCAGTCCCACAGCCAAAAAGAGAAAGACTTTCTGGAATAGATACCTGGAAGCTGTCAACACCTACTTGGCGGATTTGAATCTGCAGGCTCAGGACCCAAGTGTGTCAGCCAAAGAAAGGAGAATGAGAAAAGAAGAATATGTGAAAACAGCCAAGAGTTTTGAAACTATCACTGACCATAAAGAATACCAAATCTTCCTGGACAAACGTATATTGCTGGTGTTCATTCTAATGTTATATGAATATTTTGATTATAGAAGAACGACGGCTGAGCCACAATGCACTCAAAGGTGCTCTCATGATTTACTTCTATCGTGATATGCCCAGGTATCTGAATATCACACTTCACCTCTTGACTAGTCCTTAAAAAGCTACAAAAAAATTTAAGAATGAGGATCTAAGTTTTTGGGAAAGCTGGGATAATAACTAGGGTTATGATCTGTCCTTTTTTAAGGTTTGTGTTTATTTCAGGACTCCAAATCTTATTTTTTTCAAATATTTTAAGACAAAATCTTTTTTGGCACCAAAAGAGCAATAAGCACTAGACAAATAGCATATTTTTACTAAAATACTCCAAAACAAGCCAAAAAAGGACCTATAGGCGCCGTCAAGCCTGTGCACAGGCCCACTTTTTCACGGCCCGGCCGGGACATTTTTTTTCTGGGCCGGGCCGGCCCGTATAGTCAGTACAGTCAACCCCCGCTATAGTGACACCTCGCTATAGGAACACCCTCGCTATAGTGACACCTTACAGACGATTTGGTTGGTTTTGTCTAAAATGCCTTAGACCAGACCCTCGGTATAGTGACACCCCGCTATAGTGACACCCCAGTGCCGGTCCCAACAAATAAAAATACCCTCCATATAGAGACACATGTCATGTATAGTGAATTAAATCTGCTTTTTCTAAGTTTTTGAAAGATACTTTTTTCAAAATGAATCATATGAGCTCTCTGTAGAAATTTCCAGTATTGGTGCTACTGGAAATGGTGGTGCTGGTGCAGATAAAGATGTAGATGAAGCCATGGATGAATTTCTCAATGCCTGGACTGATTTACTACAGCTTGGTGGAATTGACACTGACGTTGCGATTCAAGATTACATCGACGTAGATGATTTGACGACCACAAGTTTTTCAAAAAAGGGGTTGGTCTGTCTGTAATATTTTTTACAGGTGGTGCTCTCACGCTAGCTGAAATAGTCGAAGATGTCTCGAGAAGCAATATCGATGCCGATGAAGATAGCGACACTGACTTTTTTAAGGCCGAAGAAGTCGAAGTGGAAAAGCCATTAATCAGCCGAATAGAAGCGCAGCGCTGCTTTGCGATAGCGCGTCAGTATGTGGAAGAAAACTCTAGTGATCCTGACGTGCTTCGCTTCACTGATGGAATAGATATTTTTTTCCACGAAGAGCGCTGATGCAGCCGACAATAACGAATTTTTTCCCGCTAATTGTTGATAAATGTATTTGAATTTTTGTTGTTTAGTGTACAAATACAAGTATCTTTGAATTTGCAATTTGTAAGTTTGTTCACGAAACCCTCGATATAGTGACACTTGTAAAGACTTTTCATGGAAACCCCCGCTAGAGTGACACCCCGCTATAGTGACACTCTCGCTATAGTGACACCCCAAGGCCGGTCCCGAGGGGTGTCACTATAGCGGGGGTTGACTGTATAGTCAAGCAGTATAGTGAAATTCCAAACAGATTTAGAAAAATCAAGCAAGAAAAATAGTGTGAGTAATTTCAATATTCAACATCACTCGAACGCAATATTATTCTTTATCGACGACTTCCTAACACAAAGATAGAAAAAAAATTCGCAGTTAAACTTTATAGACTTTCTTTCACCAATTGACGAATGGCTGTAACTAGTTTCGCCCGTCAAATTACCACTTTATCCCGTCAAAACGTGATATCGCGCGCTTTTTTTGTTATCAGATGAATTTGATATGATGCTCTTTTTAATACTGTGTTTGATTAACTAATTTTAGTAAAGGACCACCGGGCCGCCAAAAGTACGGCACATTTTTTTATTTGATATGATAATGATAGTGATAAGGGTTTGAATTCCCCGTCTGGTATGATACTGATATGATAACATCCTCGAATTTTTTCGTGATATGATAGTGATGTAGTGCCACTGATGTGATACTGATTTGATAACCCTGTCATATCATATCATATCACGTGATAGCGGGAATGTTCTGATATCAGGAAACCTCTGATTTGGTGTAACCAGAATGGACAGTTGAAGCCCTAGGTCAAAAGGTCAGCTTCAAGTGCGAGCATACGCATATGGGAATCAACCACGTAGTGAGTTAGCCCTTTGCAGCGAGCCACGTTAATCTCATGCTTAGAGAGCTAAACCTAGGGTTACGGCAGAATGAGAGGACTCAGAACCGGCCTCACAACCGTTATTTAAACATCCTTGGTTACACCGAAAAAATTTGTAGTTCAGACGGTGTGCGGGAGCCCTTGACAAAATTTTTCGAAAGGGGCGGGGGCGTTTTGCCTTGGTTCCCCTGGTGCTTTTTTATTGTCATTTTTTAGGCCAAGGGTTGTCCAGCGTATGTTAGGACGAACTAAAAATGAATCTAAGCTATGTTTGAGTCCGTACTAACATACAGGCCTGGGCGCCATCACATAAGTATATGTAAACATAACGTTCACCTGAAGCCGGTCCCCAGGGTGAACGTTGTATAGAGCATTGACTGTATATAGATGTCTTTATTTTGAACAAATGTCCTTATTTTCAAGATTTGGTGATTGTAACCCGGGGACTATTTTTAAAGAACTCTCTGAAAATCGGAAAATTATTTGGTCAATCTCGACATTTTCGAGTGCTCAACCAAAATAAAAAGAACGCGGAATCGGTAAAGTTTGCATGAATTAAGAAAAATATTAAGAAGACACGAAAAAGAGCGATGTAAAATTTTTACTCTGGGCATAGGTCCATAAAGGACGGCGATTACAGTTTATGTAATATATTCATTGTATCAGATTGACTAACTTCCTCCAAAAATAAGCTTCAAATAATATGCTGACATTTTTTAAATAATTTACAGATTCTCGCAACCCTATCAAATTCTCACCTTCCTCATGGACATTGACTCTTTGTTGCAAAAGTGGCGATGTAGGCACTAGTCTTTACAACTAAAACATTTTTAGAGAAGAAACCCTCCAATTTCAGACAACCACGTGATGTTAGTACAGAGAATGCTTGGATCTAAGCAAGGTTTTTATTCTTTTTAACTCGCAATCCATTTTCTTCCTTGGATACCTTTAAGGGATTAGTGTTTCGAATCTGGGAGTTATTTTAGACAAAAGATTTCTACGGCAACTTTTTCGTAGTGACCCCCGACATTGTGGCCACCCTTTGTAGTTATTGCTAAAATTTTATTTGGTTGGCCGCTAATATAGGTTTTTTTGAAGACATATTCACGGCCTTTCAGAGTAGTCAAAAATGGGCAGGGATGTTAATTGTCCTTTTTAAAAATATTTGTCCTTTTTTTACCTCAGCGTCTTTTTTTCCAATTCAAGTCAAAAATCAAAGAAAAACAACGAATCTTTCAAAAAAATTTGCCTGCGGCGCAGTTTATTGTTGGGTTACTAACGTAAAATCGACATGTCGATTGACAATTGTAAAAACAAATACACTTGATAATAGTGTTGAAAGCTGGAACGAAATCCGCGCGAATTGCTGTTTGATCCCGTTCCGAAAAATAGCAGATTAAAAAAAGGGTGATAAAGGGTGTCGCTGTGGATTTAATGATTTCGGGATGAAGCGTCAAAAACTAGCCGTCGGGAACTGGCCACTAAAACAAGGGTCAGGAATTGGCCACTAAACAAGGGTCGGGGAGCAGCTTGTTTGTACTAATGCTATTATTAACTATTTCTCAATGTTAAATTATCATCTATCGACACGTCGATTAACATATAATCGACGTGTCGATTGTCAGTTTTAAAAATCTTACACGTGTAAAGGGTTTTTGCAAGGATCTGTCGACATGTCGATTAAGGATTGTAAAAAACTAGTTAATTGTAAAGAGTTTATAAATTTTCTATCGACATGTCGAACTGTCCTTTTTTAATGCCAACATTTTTTTTCTGTTGGAAGTGTCCTTTTTTCATTATCATCCCTGGCAGTAGATGACGTCCGAAAAATTCAAATGGCCTCGCTCATACTTCATTTCAAATTTCAGAAATGCACATAAAATTAAAATCTTAGATGATTTCAACTTAAAAAATGCCCGCATAGGCGTGGAAATTGAAATCGCGACTTTGAAATTTCGCATTTCAGATTTCAATTTCGATTTCAAGAAGTATGAGCGGGCCCAACGAATTTTGCGGGAAATCGAAATAATCTTGCAATTTGGCTAGGAAAACGGGTTCCAGAGTTCATATGGCTTCAAGTTGTCCAAATTCTAATTTTTAGAAAATCTATTTAATTATTAATTAGCAATTAATATGAAAGAGGCGTTTCCTACATAAAACGTCCCAAAAATGCATCTTTTCGCATTTTTCATGCAAGAAAATTATTTTCCTCATTTTTTCCTTACATTTGACGTAAGAAGAAGACTTTCTTCTTACCTGTACTCAAATTTTCACCAGAAAGATTGTAAATCTGATATTTATGACCTATATATGCTTTGGCAACCGCACAAAAACGGAAAAGCCGTTTTTGTAGCGCGACAAAATTTTTTGTTAGCCCACTTTTTGACTACGCATCGAGCTGATTTTTTCAGGACTAGTTAAAATAAGGAAAAGAAAGCAGTCTTGAAAAAAAAAACTCGATGCGTCGTCAAAAAGTGGGTTAACAACACGTTTTAAAATTTGTTCAAAACGGCTTTTAAAGGGGCATTGTCAGTCTCGCCTGTTCAAATTTTGTCCCCGCCAATTCAAAAAATTTTCCTAATCATTGAAGTTCTGTACGGATTTTTCAACTTGGTTTCTAACAAAACAACTCCTGGAATTTAATTTTAGGTATAGTTATGTCAGAAACCAAGTTGTAAAATCCGAACAGAAGTTCAATAGTTAGGAAAAAAATTAAATTGGGGGACAAAATTTGAACAGGTGAGCATGCCCCTTTTAACCATTTTTATCCGGTTGCCTCTAATTTTTGATTTCACGTCGAATGTGCTTATGATAAAAAATTTGCGTAAAAATTGAAAAATATAAAGTGTACAGTTGAGGGGTTGAACTCATGACCTCGAGGAAAATAGCCTTATTTCTAGTGCTTACGCAACGAAATCCGACGATTTACCCACATTAAATTTGGTGAAAGCTCACCTACTGCCCATTTTTAAAGTCCCTGCTCTTGCCATAGTGGCCTCCTCGCCCCCTTCATAGTGGTCAACGCGAGCCGATCCCCAGGTTGTGGGACATTTCCGAGTCGCCATTTCCGAGTCGGCCGTTTCCGAGTCGGACATTTCCGAGTCTAGCGCAAAAACGAAATCGAAAAGGAAAAAAAGAAATTATGTTAGGGTTGATTCAAATTTTGACCAGAAGAGGATTTGGTTGATTTCAAACATAGACTCGGAAATGTCCGACTCGGAAACGGCGACTCGGAAATGTCCCACAACGGATCCCCATGGTGGCCAATATGGAGGTTGTCGATTGCATCAGGTCATTTTAACTGGGATTTTTTTGAAATTTTCATTCAAAATTTGCTGGAGCAATGACTGGAGCGACAGCCCAGGAAGCAACCTAAAAATGACCTAAAGTCAAAAAACGCATAAGTGAATTTAAAAAGTCAGCTTAGACCAAATTGGGTACCTGTCTAACATTACTAGCCAACACTTTTAAGGATCTGGCGGAAGTTCTGGATACTTGTATTTGCGCACCACTGTCAGGTAGAAACTTCAATTTTATTTTTCAAAATAAAAAATTTGGCGTCTTTTAGTGACCGCTACAAAGTGTTCATAGACATATTCAATTTGAGCACCTGGCTAATCCCTCGCCTCTACATCCCCAAACTCTCACCCACAATGGTCAAATTGATCAAGGGCTGATTCGTCAAGCAAAATTTCAAAAGAAGAGAATATATTTGAGAAATGTTCCATGTTATGATAATAAATGCTCAATAAATGCAAGCAAAAATTTGGCGTGAAACTAACTTTTTGGTACTCAATAAAACCCCCGGCTTTTCATTTAGACCCAATTTTGTCAGAATTAAAAGTTATCTTGAAATTACACAACTGTAGAGCATGGACCGTACTTTTGGTGGTCCGGCTCGGACCTGCTGTAGACTTTTTTGTAGCAGAAAAAAATGATAAAAATTTATACCCGCAAATTACAAAAAAAATGAAAGTTAAAAATTCATAGCATTTTTACAGAGAAAAGAAGCTCTAAAATCTCGGTCTTTTAGTTTCAGAAGATCCTGCTTGGTCTGCATCTTCGTCGTTGATTATGGGGCTAAAAGGCAAGAAATAAAAAGTGCATTGCCGAAAATGCTAAACAAACTCATTCAATGGTCGTTTGACACCCGGCTGAGTTGGTTCGTTTGAGTGGTGGATGGCAGGTTTTGTTTTGATCGGAGCGTTAGGCTGAAATTTTTTTTTGGACTTCATACATTCAGCTGCTCTTCAATACTGATAGATAAAAATAAGGTGAGGCCTTTCACTAAAAGTACAGAATATCGTGAACTTGGGCGAAAACCCCAAGACAACCGTCATTTTTTCCGTGCTCAAAATTTTCTTGTTCACAAAGTACATTATTATCTACCTGCATGGGTGGCGGTGGAGGGCAAAGAATCGAGTCTAGAGGAATGGACTCATTCTCATCATCCAACACATCCTTAGACTTGTCAAATTCTTCAGGATTAGGTGCATCCGCACCACTACCTTCTGCATTATTGGCGCCATTATTGGAGAGGGAAGACGAACAGGTGGAGGCTATACTAGACGGACCACTGGACACCTGAAAATACAAAGCTGCATCATTTATGGCCACTTTAATTTACAAGAAGATGAACCTCCATGTCTACTATTTCTATGTTCGAGTCTCTCGGTGGCAGGTTCATTTCTGCCCTGGCTACATCTTCAAACAGCTCGTTGAGTTTGGAGGAGCTTTCGTATTCGCGTAATAGCTGAAATAATGTATTAAGATAATGTAGTAGTTGAGAGGTGGATTGAAAAATAAACTACTTTTTCAGTTTGGATGTAGAGAGGGTTGAGCAAGTGGTGTTGACGGGCCCCGGTCCTCACCTGTAATTCATTTGGATTTGGCGGCCTATTAACACGGCAAGGCACGGTCCGCCCAACATGGACGTTGGATAGAGCAGAATGTGCTGAAAACGATGGTGCGGGTTCTTTTTGCTTCAATTATTTACCAAGTAGGTGAAAAAGGGTACAGGAGGTAAAGAATTGTGAATGGTCAAAATCCAGCTGGATACCCACATGTTCTCGATGGGTGCGCCATGATTGAAATACCACACCCTTGCTCATAATATACTTAAAGGACCGCGAGGAACTTAGCTTTCAAATAATAATAAACATAAGCTGCTTTTATTTGTAAAAATGAGATAAATCACTATTTGTTTATTGGGGTAGGAATTTTCAAAATGTCCTACCCTGATTTTCTACGGGGGTAGCCAGGAGGAGGGTAGTCAGGGGAGGATATATGTTCGATTAATATTTATGTAATTTTTTAAAATGGCGCCGATAGACTCCTATTGCCCTAGTGAATAAAATCAAGTTCTGATGAATGGCAACGTACAAGGTGGCCCGCTCTTAAATAGGGGCTGAAAGCTGTTAAGAAGATAGTCTCGACACGAAAAGATTAATCCAATTTTTTGTTTTTTAAATGTGGTTTTTGAGCCATATTTTGTCGACAACTCGGTGCTGCGATTTTAGACAAACTTGCGTAGCATTAAAGGGGCATACCGGTGCGTCACACGGGCAATTTCGAATTCGCAAAAGGCGGGGACCAGGTACATTCAAACGAGAATTATTTTTAAAACAAATTTGTCATTTTGTAAAGAGCAATAGGTAATGAAAAACACAATTTCGGTCTACCGTATTTTCTCTAATAGAAGCCCCCCTTCCCAATAGAAGCGGTGGTGATGTGGTGGTGTGATAACGATTCATACGATAGGGCTTATCATATCATTTTACTATCGTATAAGATTTTCTGATATCAGGAAATCTCTGGTGTGCTCACGTAATCCGAAAGTGTCGGGTTCGGTTCCACCACGCTGCTTTGCATTTTTTATAAAATGACAATTTTGTATTTAAAGATAATTCTCGTTTGAATATACCTGGTTCCCGCCTTTTGCGAATTTTAAATTACCCGTGTAACGCACTGGTATGACCCTTTAAAAGTTGGATTAGCATCATCAATATCAGAATTGATAAATTCCTTCAAAAAATACTCTAAAAATCATGATGGAAAAGGGAAAAACCCCATCGAAAAAAGATTGAAGGAATTTTTTGAAGGGGTTTAGAAAATCTGATATTGATGATGCTAATCCAACTTTTAATTCTACACAAGTTCATTTAAAATTGCAGCACCGAGTTGTGGACAAAATATGGCTCAAAAACCACATTTAAAAAAGGCTCAAATTGAAAACACTTCTCAAAATATGTGTTTATCTCCCCAAATTTATTTTTTATCTTCTCAAATTTGAATTTTGAACAAATTATGTGTTTACCTCCTCAAATTATGTGTTTACAGTCGACTCGCGATTTAACATACGGGCTGGGTACCGAGTGAAGTCGTATGTTAAGTTGAGGGGTATGTTAAATCGGGGGTATGCTAAAGCGAGAGTCTGTTTGCCTTAATTCCACATGCCGTATGTTAAATCGAGGTTTTATTAAATTTCCTAACAGCAAAACATTTCCAAAAACAATTTATCACGGATGTTGGAAGGCAGAACAATAAAGAGGATGTTGGCAAACGAGACAATATCAATGATGCTGGCAGTCAATCATTCTTTAGGAGCAAAATAACCTGGAATTGATTTCTGCTTCATACTCTTGTATCGTTCTTAATATAGAGATATACAGTCAACCCTCGTTAATCCGCCACCCCGTTAATCCGCCACCCTCGATAATCCGCCACCCTAGGCCCGGTCCCGGCCACGCTACAAGTAAATAAAGTTAAATCGCACCTCGGTTATCCGCCACCTCGATTATCCGCCACCCTCGATAATACGCCACTACATTTGAGGTTCCAACTAATAAACATTCCTTCGATAATCCGTCACTCCAGATTACGATATACCGTTTTTTGAAAAATTGTACATTAATAATCGCTTTAAAACGGTTTTGTCTTACTACGCAAATGTTCCCCAATTATGTACAGCTCGTCTAATCATAAAATTGGGTTATTTGGCTAAATGACTGTTGAAATCCCAACAATTGTTTTCCCCGAAAAACTACACATCTCTTCACTCTGTTTATTTTTCCTACATAATTTTAGTTATCAAGCATCTGCCAGCATCTGATGTCTGATTTATGTGGTGGATTGCTCAATGGAAATGGTATATTTTTATAAAATTTTCGCTATCACTGCTCCTATTAGTGTTTTGGTTTTAGTTCGTTTAGTTGGAAAGCAAAACTATCTCGCCGGACCTGCAAGGTGGACTATTGTCTGCGTTTTTTTTAATTTTTGCCACCACTGCTCATATTATTGTTTTGTTTTAGTTCTTTTGGAAAGGGAAACATCTATCTTGTCGGACCTGCAAGGTGGACTACGCGTATTGACTAAAAACGGTAACACGGTAACCATTTCTGATGCTTGCAAAGCTTTCGAGATTGTCCGTCGGTATGTCGAAGAGAATTTTTCCGATCCCTCGGTGCTTGCCATTTCTGACAAGTTATACGATATTCTGTCTAAAGATCGAATGATGAAGAAGAAACAAACTACAATAACAGATTTCTTTTCGAAAAAATTTTGAATGATAGTGGATGTTATCATTTCTTTATAAAAAATGTTGTCACCATCATTTTCGCTTTAAAACTCTGCTATTTCGGTAAAACCTCGATAATCTGTCACAAGTTAAAATGTTTGGTCAGAAATCCTCGTTAATCCGCCCCCTCTATAATCCGCCACTCTCGTTAATCCGCCACCCCGAGGCCGGTCCCTAGGGGTGGCGGATTAACGAGGGTTGACTGTATAGATATAATATAATAATATAGATCGATAGATAGTGGTAGAATGCACATTTATGCCACAATCGGGCATAAATGTCCGAAAGTGGCAAATATGCCGAAAAATCGGTCAGAAACGGCCGAAGAGGAGGGGGTAATGCACTTCAGTGCATTATCCCCTGAAGTGTATGAGAAGTAGCTTCGGGGTAGTTGCTGTTGGAGCCAGGGACGCCTGGTTTGGTCTGACCAGCTACGTCGGAGCGAAGCTTTGGTAATAAACTGGTAATAGTGGTGAATCGTGGAAACAAATCCCACAGTTCGGTCTCCCGTCATGGGCGTCGAGAAGTGAGTGGAAACAGATCGTAGCTACCATCTAAACTGGTTTTCCCGTCCTTATCTGATCCTAAATCAGTGTGATAGTAACCGAGAATAAAGAAATTGGGGGTGGTTGGTTTGACGTATCGACGATGCTGCCAATGAAGGCATGTGCAGAGTGATCAATGTAGATCCAGTTCATCAAGCAATTTGAGAGTGTCAGGATCAGAGACTGTATCGGCATAGCGCTGGAAGATTCTCAATGCTTGGCTTGCTTCTCGGGCAGTGACTGCAGGCTCTTCATCTTCGATTTCTACCATTTCGGAGTCACTGTCTTCTGCTGCTGCTTCCACATCCTTCTTTTTGACATCATTTCAGACATCTATTTCGGCCAATAAGAGAGTTCCACAAAAAACAATGACACAATTGAACACGAACTATTTTTCCAACAAAAAACGTTACAATTCCAAATGCTCATTTATTTTTTTCTAATTTTATTGACAGTATGTTAAATCGAGTGTAGATTTCTTTGTCGGGACCAAGCCCAGCCGTATGTCAAATCGAGGTGTATGTTAAATCCGGGGTGTGTTAAATCGAGAGTCTGTTTACCTTAATGTTATTCAGGCCAACCATATCGCCCTCAGGCGTATGTTAAATCGACCGTATTTTAAATCGAGAGTCGACTGTACCGTATTTCCTCTAGGCCGTTCAATAGGTTCAATCACCCTCCAGGAGGGCGGCTTATTGGAGTGGGGGCGGCCTGTTTTTCAACTGATTACGCCACGTTTCTCAAAAACTGGCGCCAGCGAAAATTCGGCCATGAAGCACCTTGCATATACAATTATCGACGCTACTGCCGTATACCCCACCCAATAATAGCTTCTGCTGTATTCCCCACCCGATAATTAAAAAGCTACTACGTTTGACCCCACCCAGTAATTTTAACCCTACTGGGAGGAAACAATAGGGGGCCACTTTTTGGTCAATTGTTCTTGGCTATTTTTAGGCTGTCTTACCAAAGTTTTAAAAAGAGACTTTTTATGCATTTTTGATCAAGAGTCTTGCTCGGAATCATGTCTAAGGTATGTGGGTGTGCGCATCTCATCTCTCAAGCCCCCTGGGGGCGTGGGGCTTGGAGTTGAGATGCGCAAAGCCACATACCTTAGACACAAATAACTCGAAAGTGACTCTGGATGCATGAAAAAAAACATGCATACCAGAGTTTCTCTATGCGGTAGGTCCCAGTATTCAAAACTATGTTTAACATCTGCTTGTCAGGGGGCCCTCCGTAATTAGTGGCCCCTTAGCGGCCTATTAGAGGAAATACGGTACCTCCTTAAATTCAATTTTTTACCTCCTCAAACTTGCTTTTCACCAGCCAAGTCCATATTTTGTCAAAGATACGTTAACTTTTAATCATATCTTGTAAAAAACGAGTTCAGATCACGAGTTTACGTATCTTTGACAAAAATATGGACCTGACGGGTTAAAAAAATTGGAATTTGAGGAGGTAAACACACAATTTGAGGAGGTAAACACATATTTTGAGGAGTGCTTTCACCTACCAGTGTTTCCGAAAATAACACTTAACACTTTGCATTTAGCACGTAACACGTACCTTTTTTTCATATATTTTGTTTTCTTATCTCAGATAGTTTTACACCGTTTTGTAGCTGAGATTTTTCTCTATCGATTGAGTGGTCAAACACACCAGTTAAAAATATTTTTTGAGGAAATCACACCAAGTGTTAAAAAAACCAAGTGTGCACTAAACACTTGATTTTTTTTTGATTTCCTGAAAAATCATTTTTAAAAGGTGTGTGTTACCACTCAATCGATAGAAAAAAATCTCAGCTACAAAACGGTGTAAAAACATCTGAGATAAGAAAACAAAATGTATGAAAAAAGGTATGTGTTAAGTGTTAAATGCAAAGTGTTAAGTGTTATTTTCGGAAACACTGGTCGTGATGATGCCCTGCGTTTTGAGATATTACACACTCAGGCGGTGCATTAATTTCATAGAGTACAACCTACCGTATTTTCTCTAATTATGCTGCCGTCTCTAATTTAGCGGCCCCCTCTCTTTGAGGACCTATATCTCAGCTCAGAGTCAATATTTTGCAAATCTGTTTATCGCATTTTCTTAACTCCCACGAACTCTACTGATTCCGCTTTTTCGATTTTGGATTTCACCCGAAATTTTCGAGATCGACCTCTAAATATTCGAATTTCGGAGGGTTGAAAAATTTAGCGGCCGGCCGCATAATTAGAGAAAATACGGTATATTTTGTTCAAATTCCAGGTGGCTGAAATTGGCAAAAATCGCATATTGTTCACCCGGATAGAGCCGTCAAGCCATTTTTTTTTCAGCCATCGTGTTCAGCGTGATATTATAGTAAAGTAGAGCATAGTAAAGTACGCACGACCTTTCCCGTGTTAAGAGATAAAAAATACATTATTGACATACGATTTCACGGAGTTTGGTGATTCCAGCATTTGGTAAGTTGTTTATGACTCTAGAAACAAGTTTGTCACACTCTTCAATGCTCTTAAAATTGTAAATTGTCCGACTATATGATAATATGAATTAAACACCCTCTTCATGCACTCCTGAAAATAAGTTTTTGCGAACCATAGTCAAGAGCAAGAAATTTTGTATATGACATACCCCATCCATAACCTTGGCAAGCACTTCCCTCTTGCATTTGTCAAACTCGCCATTTCGTTTGATTCGGTCAAACACTTTTTTCGCTTCGTCCATTCAAAACAATCAATATTTTTCAGCCAATGTGCAGAAAAAGACCCTTCAAGCTAAACGCAAAAAAATAAATCAAAATCGTTTTGAATGTGCGCCTAAATTAAGGCAACTTTTTAAAGAATTTTCACGCAAAATTTTTATATTTGCAGCGTTTTTATTTCGTTTTTTTTTTGATAAAAACGTGCAATTTTACAGCAAAGATATTTAGAATGCGTCTGTTGCCAAAAATCTGTGGTCACTGCGTTGTTGCCATCAGCAAGCGCAATATTAACAAATCATTTATGGATGGGCTAAACAAAGCCGTCGAACAGCGTCAAGATATCCCGGAATACAAGCACATTACCACTTTTGAGAGTAAGTAATTATGAGTTGAATTTTTAACCTTACAATATTTCCTCAATTCAGACGTGATTTTTCCTCCGAATGGTGAGATGCTGCTGCCATCAATGCCTCCAGAGCCTTTGCTGAATGCAGATGTGAAAGAAATGAGGCATGCGCATACTAAGAGAATGATAGAAGTTCGAGGGTTTGAGGTAATTTGGTAGTCGTGATACCCGCTTGAACGTCAGACCTTATTTTTTTCAGCAAATTCACACAGAACTCCTTCATAAGTCTAAATTTCTTGCAATTTTCGACTCATCTTTCATCGCAAATGTTTTTCAGGCAATTCGGGTTGGCTGTCGTTTCTGGTGGGTTTATGAGGCTAGACCACTTCAATTACATCCAGGTACCAGCCTTGTTTTACTAAACATTTTGTCATTTTCATCAATCAGGAAAGACTCAACAAGAATCTCAAAACAAATCAATTCGCTATTTGGAGAGTGGATCCGCCGTGGCTGCCCCAGTATGTTTTTAAAAATTTTTGACTGATGTATTTGTGACACTGCCAATTATAGGACAAAAAGGCCAGTGGGATCAAAAATGGGTGGTGGTAAACCGGGCATTAAGGAATTTGTCACGCCTGTACGACCCGGCCGAATCATTCTTGAACTAGGTGGACACATTACTGAAGTGGAGGTTATTTTTTTGTTTGAAGATTGAGAACCAAAGGCCTGCACTAAAGCTGTGTGAGTGGTCAATTCCCATGCAGTAAGTGGATGGCCATAAATAAATTGCTTGGTCGGTGTCACCCACTGTAGAAATGGTCAATGTGGATAGTGATTGGGGCTCGGAATACAAGAATTTTTAAAAATTTGTATCAATACCATTGCCATCTTGTTCTTAATTTTAATCTTAATTATTCTTGTACAGCCATCCAACTTTTAGGCTCGTGCTTATCTGACCTACTTAGACGATAGGCTGTCGTACAAAGTCGAGTTTGTGAGTCATGAATTGCTAAAGAAGCGGCGTGCCATGGAGGAGAAGATGAAGGTGGCCAACAAGAACAAGTTTGGGTGGGATACAGTCATCAAATACAATGTGAATTTACGATAAAACTAACTTTCAACCCATTATTAGTATTATGATTTGCTTCATTTTCAGATGCAGAATTGCTGGCGTTGGCTAGCTGCATACGACATCATGTGGAAGGGCAAATACAAGTAAAAAAGCACCTTATTCAAATATTCTCTTTTAATGTTGTTTGCTATAGTTTGTGTGTACAAATGAAATTTAGGAGTAAACTACTGGGTGTGTTGTATTTTGGGAATAGTTTTTTCTCTGTTATCTTGCCAGTTTTCTACATGTTCAGAGTCTATGCGTATACTTTTTTAGTTATGTACTCCTGACTATTTAGAAGAATGGAAGAAACAGTTAGGAATATGACTATTTAATCATTGTGCAGTCAGTTAGCAGCGGATAATTGTGATAAAGTGTTAATGGCTCTTGGAGAGGAAGAGCTACTCACCGTCCCCTTTAAAGTGCTGGTGTTTATCATTGGCGGCTTGCCGTTCTCGGCCTTGATCATTTGCATACTACTGAGTCTATTTTTGCATTGGGACGAATCAACTGTAAGATTTTTATGAGCTTTGAGATAGAAACGTTACAATCTACTATATATGCTTTTTTACAATTCTGATATAAATTTACAATACTGATTGTGCAATATATTTAGCGGACCCATTGCAATGTAAGCAATTGGCTGCCTTCAGTATCTGCTGCTGTTGCTTCCTATTCTCCTGAACGATATATTTGGCGTTTGTTTATCGGAGGTAGTAAAAACTTTTTGTGCTTAATTCAGTATTTTTGCCTGAATTTTCGAATTTCTTGTAAACCACATAAAAATCAGTCCAATGAAAACTAAAGTTCGTGAATAATAACAGATATTTATAAGGTTTTACCGGTCAAGGAGGATAGGGGGTTGATTGCCCTATGACGCCCTTTCTTAAATTGCGTCCCTCATCCCAATAATGTTTAATAGCTTGAAATAGCACAGACAACACAGTTAATGGATGTTTATTACAAACAAAATTTCATCGCCAAAATTATTTTCACAGCAACAAAGAGTATAACACCTTGACGGGTTTAACATAAAAATTTCACGTAAATTTAAATTTATCGACCTCTTAATTGTTTAAAAGAGGCAAACAAGTCAGTAAGAATACAAGGGTAGGACTTCCGTAAATTTTTTATTCTCAAAATCGACAACGCACAATAACAGCAGATAAAATGAGGCCTTGAAAAATGAACACTCAAATAACACCGTTGCCGTAGGCTGTGAATATTTTCGAGAAATCCATACCAGACAGAATGCAGAAGTCGTAAATTTCCTTATCAGATTTCCACAGACAGCTGACCACTGCCATGCCATCAAGCATCTATCTGGGATAAGATGTCCTAATACCAGATGCAGAATCTACAGATCTACAAGAAAACAAAATAGAATTGAAATCGACCGAAATGAAAAACAAACCTTGCTTTGAGAAACGACATCTGTAAAAATCAGTTGCATCAGGACGAGTTAGCCACTGCACCCACCAAGGAGAATGTCTGCTGTCGAGATCACCGCAATCCTCCATCTAAAAAGTAACCGGCTTCAAAGCTATTTTAAATCTTTAGTGTAAAGGCCATACCTTTCATCTTTGAGATTTCGATTCGATTCATGCGATAAAAATTCGTCCCTTCACGTCACCAGAAGTTAGCAGATTGTTTGAAATGTTCGAAGCCATGCAGTTGACTGAATCCAAATGATACGAAAACGCGAAGACAAGACTGAGTTTCTGCAATTGAAAATAGATAGTAAGATATTTGGAAATCAAAATAATACCATTGTTAGTGAGATCCCGAGGCGCTGCTATGCATAGTTGCGCACCTTCGAAAAACCACCGCCGCTACCACCGCCGGCGGCGGCATCTCATATTTCTCTGCCGCCGCCGACTATTTCGTTTATGTCAAAAAATTTGTCGCTACTACTACGCTTGTCACATATGCAGCAAAAATAATATTTGCAAAAGACGACAAGACATATGCCAATATTGCGCTAGTAGCTCCACCATGACCACAAATTTATGCGCCGCCACCGCCGCCCTTACACTACGCCGCCGGCGCCGCTGTCACCTCCTCCCTTATACTATGCCGCCGGCGCCACCGCCAGCAATAGCCTATTTGGTAGCCAAGAAACTCAGCTACAAGATGGCATTAAAATAATAATTTTCGGAAAATTAAAAAAAGAGTTATATCTATTACACAATGGTGGATTGTTGAATCCACCATTGTGTGCGACGCCTTAAAGTCAGCAACTGGCATTTTTCAGTGTAAAAAATGAGGGTTTTCGCGTTTTATATTTAACTTTTGTATAAAACACCCCAAATTTGTATATTTTGCAGATGTCTTTAGTACCAAAATGGAGCAAAATACTTTATCTACTAGCAGGGGTGTACACGGGCCCAACAATTCACGGCCCAACCCGGCCCGTGGTAATACGGCCCGGCCCGCTCAGTTTTAGCTACGGCCCGGCTTAAACTTTTTTTTATCAAACTTTCAGTAATTGCCTCCGATACTTTTACAAAATTTAGACAAGAAAATATGGAAACAATCACTCTTTATTGATAACTACATTCAAAACCAACATCAATCAAAAGCAATTTTCTTTTTCAACAGTAATCGGCCAATGGAGATCGATAAAATCGCTTGCGCAGACAGGCTCTCTCTCTGTCGCATCCTCTTCCTCAATGGAATTGAACCCTCATTGGCTCTTTCATCTCCGTCATCAGACACTGTTGGCCTAGTATGCGTTTCCATCGTTCAGCTTCTCTACCTGAAAGGGTAGAGTAGAAGCTCAAGAGTTTGACTATGCCGAGCAACAGTGTAGTCATCTACCTAACAAAAGAGCAATCCCCACAAATGGACTAATAGAAGAGTCCATCATGAAGGTCTGAAAGGTCAACTCTCAGCCAACAATACAGTCAACTCTCAGTCAACAATACATTCAACTCTCAGTCAACAACACAGTTTAGATCCCAATACAGTCTACTCTTAATCAACAATACTGTCAACTCTCGTAATACAGTCAACTGTCAACTATTATCGGGCTTCGGGCCCAAGCCCGGCCCGGATTTTTTAGCCCTGCCCGGCCGGCTGGGGGTACTGCACATTCCGCGTTGGCCCGTGTCTACAAGGCCTTTATTTTTTTTTGACCATTACTTGACACAAAAAATTGCAAAAATACCGATCAAGTCATACAAACATGAAAAAAATATTTCAAAATTTTTACTAAGGTCTCTTGTGGTATTCAATTATTTAATGTTTTATGGGAAAGTGATGGCTCATTCGAAATCTCCGACAATGGGCGATTTTCTGAGCATAAATATTTAGAAAGTAGAAATAAAAAGAATCTGTTTTGAGACAAAAACTGGAAAAGATATAAAAGTGATTATTTTCGAAATTTTTGAATTTCGCGCTTTTTTCTCTAATGTGCTAGAATTTGAATTCTGAACGGACGTGTGTTGGAAATCGCCTGTGAAGGTCTTCTTTTTCGTGTTTTTCTGTTAGTGTTCTGGCTACCTAGTTTCCGGTTATACGTTTTGATTCAGATGTCCGAAAATTCCTGGCTTCCTCTAAAGATTCACATGACAAAAAAATGTTTGGTTCCACGGTTCAGGTACTCGAAAATGCCTCGTAGCTGAAAATCCAAAGCTGTATTGAATTTAATTAAGTTTTAAATTAATTCTTTAGTCCATGGCACTCCCCGACTGGCTCTAGCATTTGCCTTCAAGTAGACTTTTTTTTTGATTTGTCGAATTACCCCATCATACCTTTTCAGAAATTTTTTGGTGAGCTCACCCCTGCAACCCCTGTATGCTTCAGTGACCTGGTTCAGCTGGTCTTGCCACCTGGCTTGTTTCTTCAATTTTGCTGAAATAGTTTGTTTGCTACTCTTGACTAGCATATCCTCAGTTGACGATTATTGTGCGTTTATTTTTGTTGTTTTCATTTTTTGCAATTAGTATAACAACATTTTTAGTTCTTCACAAATCAAGTTTTGTTGGGTTTATTGTGTGTGGCTTGATATATATGGTGCTATCCACGTGGTGAGATTTGGAATGTCAAAAATAATATTTTGAATTACCGTGTCATCTCTAATAAAAGTCGTAAGGCTTATATTTTTTAATCTTACCCCTAAGAGTGGGGCTTATATTAGAGGGTGACTAATTTAATAAGGAAAACCCAATTTAAAGGGGCTTGGTCACCTGTTGCAAATTTCGTCCCCGCCAATTCAAAAAATTTTCCGAATTATTGAACTACTCTACAGATTTTTTAACTCGGTTTCTAACAAAACTATACTTGAAATTGAATTCTAGGCCTTGTTTTGTTAGAAACCGAGCTGAAAGAAGTTCAATGTTTCGGAAAAATTTTTGAATTGGCGGGGACGAATTTAGAAACAGGTGAGCATGCCCCTTTAAAGGGGAAGGAAACTTTATATACGCATCGTCTAGGGTCGAGCGATCAAATCCCCCTAGGTGCACACCTTTTTTTTAAAAATCAAATTCACTGACTTCTATGGCAGAAAACTATCGAGGAATCGATTGCAATAATCTCCAGCACTGCTTTACTGTCAGCAAATGCTCTAATTTTGGGATTTCAGACAAATGACCATCAAAATGAAAGAAAACTAGCCAAGATGATTCGTACTGGATACAAGTCTGGATACAAGCTTTAGTAGGTGTAAAAGCCTGCGCTAATGTTCTTGTTAGATAGTCAAGAGTGTAAAGATCATTTTGACACCAAACTTGTAAATAGAAGAAGAAATAATAAGGTGTGCACCCATTGGTAGTCGAAACTGTGTCCTGGGCGATGCGTATATAAAGCTTCCTCTCCCTTTAAGCACTCAATTTTTAGTTTTGTCTGGTTTCATCACTGAATAAAAGGTTCTTGGTCTAACAAATTTTAACTTTCCCTACTAAAAAATCAAACTTGAACCTAAAAAATTTTTTGTAAACTAACAAGGGAACCTTTCGAACTGTGATTCTGGCTATGCCATCTTGTAGAGCATAGTCGATTTAGTTATGGAAGTGAAGTCTGTTTGGGCTGGTGAGAGAAAAAGTGGTGAACGCGGCGGCATCGTAATGTGCAAAAACCACAGTAAAAAGTCGTGTGAATTTTGTATTTTCAGTTAAATATTTTCCTTAATTTCAGTTGATTTCTTTTTGTGTTTGCTGTACGCTATTCGCTAGAAGCTATAATTTTTAATTCTTTAGAAAGCTATGGAGCAGCTTCAAGAAGAAATTCTGCTAAAATTGGCCATGTTTTAATATAAAAGAAATCAACTGAAATTAAGGAAAATATTCAACTGAAAATACAAAATTCACACGACTTTTTACTGTGGTTTTTGCACATTACGATGCCGCCGCGTTCACCACCTCTCACCAGCCCAAACAGACTTCACTTCCATAACTAAATCGACTATGCTCTACAAGATGGCATAGCCAGAATATTTGTGAGCGAAATCACAGTTCGGAAGGTTCCTTTGTAAGTGGGAAATCGGTAGGGCATTCAACTTCAACTTTTCTCGTGGGTGGTAATGGGATAAAAAAATTACCCACATTAACCATCTCCCTCCTCCCACGGCCCTGGAGATAGGCCATAATTGGAAACAGTAAATTTCAAAAAAGACTCTTTACCTTAAAAATACATGCCAATTTAGGTTGTTTGACTATTCGGGTCGCAGAAGAACATCTATTCTGGTACTTTTAACGCAATTTTGATCCAAAACTTCTAATTTATTCTGTCAATTTTGCAGGGCGAGCGTTCCTTCCAGTACAAAGTGCTGTGTTCCACAGGCTCCATGGTGTCTCTGGTATTAGCGCTCTATTTTTTCTACCGTCACAACAAGTACTGTGAACCAGGCATCTACACTCTGTTTGCTTTGTGTGAATATGGAGTGGTTGTGTTCAATATCCTGTTCCATTGCACCCTCTACTATGACTTCCCTTCCAGGAGTCTGTCTCTAGTCAGCTCCACTTCCACTTACCAGTACGATGCTCTTCCAATGCATAACAACTACTTGGAGAAGAGGACTTGACTGGGGCAACCTGGCTCTTGGAGATTTTACATATGATTTTGATCTAGCGCATTGGAATAATGGGGTTTCACTTTGATTTTGTTTCAACTCCCAGAGTCCATCTCTCTTGGTCAAAACTCTAGATGGTCCCACGCGAAGCCCCCTTTCTATGTTGAATGTCTAACGTGGTATAAATATGTTCTAAAATATGTGTTTAATTAAAACCTTGCTTTCCTCACAATTTATGTTCTCTCCCTCGGTTCTCTACAAAATGGGTTACAGTCGACTCTCGATATAACGGACCCCCAAAAAGTTCGTTCCCGCCTAGGGTTTGATACTTTTTAGCCCGATTTTTGAAGTCTTTGGCAAGTTGTCTTTGGCTGTTGTAGTCCGAAACATCGTAAGGATTTCGATTTTACCAATCGTTTCTGAAAATCGCAATAGTTTTGCCGAAAAGACCCGTGCCTCTCGATACAACGGATAACTTTTTTGAAAATAAATGTCCGTTTTATATCGAGAGGCGTCGGTCTTTTCGGCAAAACTATTGCGATTTTTAGAAACGATTGGGAAAATCGTAATCCTCGCGATGTTTTGGGCTACACCAGCCGAAGACAACTGGCAAAACGCTTGAAAAATCGGGCTAAAAAAAGTGTCAGACCCTAGGCGGGAACGAACTTTTTGGGGGTCCGTTACATCGAGAGTCGACTGTATCTAAAAAGTGCACTCATATTCGCAATCATTTTTACCAGAAGATTGTCTATAAATTTCAAAGGCTATAACTAGTTTCCACCTCCAAAAAAATGATTTGTGGCACTAAATTTTATTTTGACATTTTTCTTAAGATTTTGTCTAATTTTTTTGCGCTAGCATGTGGCCCAGGATCCTGGCTTTCTAATAAGCTATGAAACTCTGCTGAATGATTTCGTAAAATGCAGAGATTTAGGGGTTTGAATGAAGTTACTTTTCTGTAAACTTTGCAAACAACTAAATTTCTATATTTCTGAATTCATTCAGCAAAGTTTGATACAATGGACTCTCGATAAACCGGCACCCCCAAAAGTTCTTTCCCACCCAGGGTCCGACACTTCTTTTAAGTCAATTTTTAAAGTCTTTTGCCAAACCTGATTCGCCAGTCTGATCCTAAATATCGTAAGGATCACGATTTTACCGATCGTTTCTCAAAAAGTTAAAATTTTGACCATTAAGATCTGCGCCTCTCGATAATCCGGCACCCCTTTTTGAAAATAGGGTGAATGTTAATTTTTTGTTTCGCCGTTTTCTGTTAATTTTCATTAACTTTTTTTAAAAGCAATAACACTGTTTGGTATTCTATGATTCTAGTTTGTGACGAGGTGTCATTTGGTGCATCATGCATAAAAATACGAAACAGAAAGGTAAAGTATGAAACAAACAAAAAATAATTTGGTTCATACTTTACCTTGTTCATATTTTACTTTTTTTGTTCTATATTTTGCAAAGACCTGCAATTACCTCACTAACAGTACCTCGTTAGAAACTAGAATCGCAGGACTACTTGATGGCAATATTAGTTTTTAAAAAAGTTTAAAAGATTAAAGAGAAAGAAGGGAAAATATAAATTTGCGGCAAAACTCCGCGTCGAAATTCCTTTCTGCCCGGAAATTAATTTTAGCCAATTTCAAATTGAAGATTTTATTCTCAAATTTGCAATGCTGTTAATTTATTCGGCAACCAGACAAAGCAAAATCAAAACTATTTTGTCGCCTGACAAAGTATTAAAAATAACATTTTGTTTCGCGACAAATTATTATTGGATAAATCTGAAAAGTGCCACCCTTTGGCTGAAAAGTGCCACTTTTGGCTAAACTTCCTTATAACGGAACTACCCAAAATCATGTTTTGACCACTTTTTTTTAGATGTTTTAGACCCTGAATGCTACAGAAAACGTGTTATTTTGATTGGGAAACACATTTCCATAAAAAAAATTGACAAAAAATTCACTTTTTGACTTGGTCCCTCTGAATTTTATACCCCAGATAACAAAAAAATAGCCCAACCATGGTTGAGCCATGGGTGGACCATGGGTGGTACCTAAACCAGGTATCCTAGATTTAAGGTATGTTTGGCCGCTTCGCGGCCAAAGACCCAACTTGCTCCTCATTGCAAGGGAGGGGGAAAGGGTATATATGCACCTTCATGGGTATATGCCCTTCCCCCCTTTCTTTCAATGAGGAGCAAGTTGGGTCTTTTGCCGCGAATCGGCCAAACATACCTAGAATCTGGGATACCTGGTTTACCTAATTTCAAATTTTTTTATGCAAATGTGTTTTCCAATCAAAATAACACTTTTTCTGTAGCATTCAAGGTCTAAAACATCTAAAAAAGTGGTCAAAACATGATTTTGGGTAGTTCCCATATAAGGAATTCCTGCCCCCCTTTTTTCAGTCGAAGAAGTAAGTTGTAGGCATTTTTTTAAAGTGACAATACAATCAGGTATCCCTGCGATTGTAGTTTCTAACGACGTATCATTTGTTGCCCCTCTCGTTGCCCCAACATCTCTACAAAATATAGCACAAAAAGGGAAAAGTTTTCTCTCTAAAACTCAAAAAGGTTGTATTTTTCAGCCAAAGGGTGGCACATTTAATTCTCTTCCATTATTATTTTTTGCTTTTTTTTCGCGCTTCTTTTTCGCTATTCAACAAATTAAATCATTTTTGTCTCAAGAGGAATTTAAAATTTAGTAGTCAATTTTAAATTTGAAGTTGCGCATGCTAGTCTGGTACGCTAACCATGGACACCTAAATAAACAACTCAAAAAACCCCCCGAAAATCCAAAAAAGAACAAAATTTTGTTGCATTGTCGCTCGACAAAAAATTTGATGTTGCTCTGTCTGGTTGCCATTTATTCGTATTTATGTCAGAAAATTCGCTTTACATTTTTGTCTCGAAATGATCACAATAAAAGATTTTTATTCTGCCACATAGTTGATTTGTGTCATGCAAAATTGTTTTGGCATCTTAGTCATATTTTATTAGACTTTTTGGAATGTATTGGCAGAGTTTCGAATGACACTTCGCTTGATCAATAATAAATTTTGTTTAGCATTATGGTCTACTTTACGTGTGATGTCTGTGGCGACTCGCTAAAGAAGAATCAGGTTCAGAAGCATACTTTCCACTGCAAGTCCAATAATTTCTCTTGCATTGACTGTAAGTGATATTCTTTCATACTTCATTTCGTATATTTAAGATTTCTTTAGGTCAGTCGGTATTCGACAAGACAAGCTTCAAGGAACACATCAAGTGTATCACAGAGAATCAGAAGTATGGTGGAGCCAAGTACGTCGCCAAAGAAAACAAGGTAAGTATTGTGAGATCGTTATATTTTGCAGAAGAGGTAGTTGTGCAAATATGATGGTGTGCACATTTGTATTTTTTTGGTTCGGTACTCGCAGGATGTGCTGATGGAATATGCATTATTTGTTCGTTCTATCTAAATCTCAATTTAAGGGAGAGGTAAAGCAAAACTCTTGGATTGATCAGGTCAACATGGCCATCGAAAACATGAAGGATCAGAAGCTCAAAAAGATGCTAGGTCTAGTGGCCAACTACACTAATATTCCGAGGAAAGAAGCCAAATTCATCAACTTTCTGCAGGTGCCAACACTTTCTTTCTTAATTAACCAAGCCTGGATTTCTAATTCAAAAGTTTTTTATGAGTTGGTTAATTCTTTTTGCGTTGCAGAACTCAGTCAAGATTCGGGACCAGAACACATGCACTAGAGCTTGGAAGGTGATCCTTGTATTTTGCCAGTTAACTTTCACCAACTGTCGATTTCCAGGCAATCAGTGAAGCAATCAAGGAGATGAATGAACGACAAACGCAGCCAGCCGTTGAAAAGGAAGTTCCTAAACTTGTGGTGAAGGAAGGCGACGACGAAGAAGAAGAGGTCCAGCCCGAGGTTAAGTCTAAGAAGTTCACTGAGGAAGAGCAAGAAGAATTGGTCCAGCCAAAGAAAAAGTCAAAGAAATCGGCTGTAGAGGAGAAAGAACCAGTTGAGGCAACCAACAATTCAGAATCAGCTGAAGAGTGCCAGGAAGATCTAGAGCCGCCAGTCAAAATCAAGAAAAAGTCCAAGAAAAGAGCACTGGTGTCTGATGAATGATTGTTGTTTTGTTCTTAGTTGTTATTGCTTGTTATCTGCACGATAAACTTTAAAAACTATTGCATTCACCCTCTACGTAGTTAATTCCGGTAATTGAAAGCATAACTATCAGGCCCATTGGCACTCATTCGGTCTTTTCTTTTTCCAAAACCTGTTTTCTGCACTGATTCGATCATTCTGAAGATGGTTAGACAGTAGTAGATTTACATTTTGCAAGATTTACAAAAAAATGTCAAAATTATCATCAAAAAGTAGTTTTACTACTGTCAAACCATCTTTAGAATGCTCGAATTAGTGCAGAAAACAAACTTTTGAACCCAAAAATGTAAAAAAAAATTTTGATCCAAGTGGACGACCACTTGGTTTTGTTGGTACAGTCGAACCTCGTTATAACATACCCCTTATAAATGCACTTCGACTATTGCCCCAGCAGTCAATTCAACCCTGTCAGTAGATTTAAACCTTTATTAAACAATAGAACAGTCATGCTCGATACAATAAATTCGGCTAATAAGCCAGCTTCATCTTTTTGAAAATAAACTTTTAAAAGACGAATAAATGCTAGTGATGGCCATTTGGGCTATTGCGGGTTTGCGGGGCGGGTTTTGGGTGCTAAAATTTTGCGTGCGGGTTCGCGGGGCGGGTTTTAGAAATTTTTTAAGTGCGGGGCGCGGGGTGGGTTAAAAAAAATTTTCTTGCGGGTCCCGCGTTTAATTGCGGGTAGAACGAAAAAACACTTTAAAAAAGATAATTATTCAATTGAACGAGTGAAATTTCTTTATACAACCATAACAATAAATGTGATTAATAACTGTAGTTAATCAACGGGAGAGCCTTGTTCAAAAAGAGAATCATTTCCGCTGACTTTGGATCTAGACGCATTCTTCTGTGGTGATAAACATCTCTAGCCGCCGAAAATAGCTGCTCGCTTGCAACACTCGTAGAAGAAGCCGAATGATATTTCCTTGCAAGAGTGGACAAAATAGGATAAAGATTTTCGTTCTTCTGTAAATAGTAAATTTTATTGCTAATCGGAAACGTTTTCTAGAAATGTATACCCTCCACCACGCTAGAATATCTTCATCCGGTTCTGCACATCTGTCCTTTACATACGCATCTATTTCAATATTGACTGAAGTATGAGGATGAGTGACCGTTGGCTGAGCGTGGAAACCGAAACTGAAGAAACAAGGCTTGGAAACTTTTGGTGGTGGTTCAGCTTCTGTAATAGATTCAAATGCTTGCGTACTTTAACAATTGATTTTATCCAGTGTTTGCTGAAAAAACTTGTGCGGGGCAACCCGCGCGGGTTCTACCCTCCGCGTGCGGGTTTGCGGGGCGGGTTCAAAAAAATTTCCAACTGCGGGGCGCGGGGCGGGTTTTCGAAAATTGCCAAAATCGTGCGGGGCGGGGCGGGTTACCCGCGCGGGTCCCGCCCCGCGACCATCACTAATAAATGCAACGAAAAATATAAAACAATGATTACAGTTGGACAAATTTCAAATATAATATTTAAAATGAACATTGGGCGGTATGACGGTTGGCAAAAAAACCACTTCGCAAAAAAACCATTTCGCAGAAAAACCATTTCACTAGGGTTGTCGACCCGACCGGTCGATTTCGACCTTTGAGGTCGAAAGGTCGACTTTTTTCGACTTTCGACCTTCGACTCGACCCGACCGGTCGAAAATTTCGACTTTCGACCTTCGACTCGACTCGACTGGTCGAAACTTTCGACTTTCGACCTTCGACTCGACTCAACCGGTCGAAAATTTCGACTTTTGCCTTGATTGTACAAAGAGAACTCATATTTTGTTATGTTATGTTTATAAATCGCTTATAGCAACTTCTATTATCTTTTTCGGCTATTATTTCTGACTATTACTGTTTCGACTCGACCGGCCAAAAGCTTCGACTTTCGACCCGACCGGTAGAAAATTTCGACTTTTGACCTTCGACTCGACCCGACCGGTCGAAAATTTCGACTTTCGACCTTCGACTCAACTCGACCGGTCGAAACTTTCGACCTTCGACCTCGACTCGACCTGTCGAGTCGAAAATTTCGACCGGTCGACAACCCTACATTTCACAAAAAAACTTCTATCAAAAGCGCCATTTCGCAAACTGCTATTTCGCAAATTACCATTTGGAAAAAGTGTCATTTCGCAAAAGTGCTATTTCGCAAATTACCATTTGGAAAACCTGCGATTTTTCAGACATGCTATCTGACAAATAACTATTAGGTTGTCCCAAAAGTTGTGAGACTAACCGCGTGAATTTTTTTGTGAAATTTTTTGAGTGATTTTTGAACGTATTTATATTATTCGTGCATGTTTAAGTATTCTTGAGGCTATTTTCACTTGTGTTACCATTAATGCCAATAATGCCATCATACCATTAATGTGTTGCCATTATTTTGTTGGATGGGTTGGGAGAAAGTTGTTGAATGTGATGGAGATTATTTTGTTGAATAAAGCTTTTGAATAATAAGTTAGTTGGAATCTGCTAAAAACAAACTCAAAATACAAATAATTAAAAAATAGCCTCAAGAATACTTAAACATGCACGAATAATATGAATACGTTCAAAAAATCACTCAAAAAATTTCACAAAAAAATTCACGCGGTTAGTCTCACAACTTTTGGGACAACCTAATATTTCTCGAATTATCATTTTTCATACCAGTTATTTCTCATACACCTACTAAATAAGTTTGCCTTAACTTTTTGGACTATTGTTCGTAACTCTTGTCCGTTACTTCTCCCTTATTATCACTTCTTCTCTAACCTCTTTTATTTAGGCTTTTGCAAAATGAATATGAATCAATTTCCGGATGATATTACTGATTCAAGTGGCGATGAAGACCAAGTTGGCGATCTCTTTGATGCATACCAAGTTGAGCAAATACAACCAGCTTACATGGATGAAGGTGGTAACGTTCATGATTATTGCGTTTGTGGTCTACTTCACTAAGGTTAGGTTATTCTTCAAGATAAGACCAAGACAATTTTATCAAGACTTTCTCGTTTAGAACTGGCTAAGACGACAAAATAAGCTGACATCCCCGAACTCTATGGAATCATGCCGACATTTTCATTCATGGATCGCCCATTACTACCTGCAGGTTGGAAGCTTGGCATGTCGTCTCAATAATCAATGCTGTGGTGTTACTTGGAGTTTCTGGCACATAACGAATATTTTTCGCGTAGAGTTTGGTTAGAAGATTTATTGTTCGAATTTTATACCTCCGTCATTTTTAGTTCATTTGTCTCTGCTTCACGCCAACAACATTCTTTCCGCTGTACAGACAAGCAGACCTGAGAGAGAAGAAACGAGGCGGATAAAGAGACTACAGGAAGGATTGCAGAAATTCTCTCAAGAAAGCTTCATCGATATTTATGTCTCAGATGCATTGACAGTGGTGGCTTCTATTTCCAGGACTGTAGCACAAATGGAACAAGACAGTAGGGCTGGAAAGACGCCGAATCAGTGAAACACCCGCTCCTCCAGTGATCGAGAGTGATGGAATTGAAGAATAAATTTTCTCTTTTGTTAAATTGTTGATAATTTCGTTGTCGTCAGTTAATAAAAGATCGCGTATTAGTTCCCTCCTACCGCATTTCTTCTAATAGCTCTACATGGAAGCCCACCTTTTTTACTGTAAAGGACTGGCATGCCTCTCCAAACAAATATAAATAACAGGTATGAAAATGACTGTTTTGTCAAATGATCTTTTGCACAATCAAATGTTTGAAAGTACGGGTAACGGTACCGGTAACGCAATAGCGAGATAGTTATTTGTCAGATAGCACTTTTGCGAAATGACTCTTTTTCCAAATGGTAATTTGCGAATGGTTTTGTGCGAAATAGCACTTTTGCGAAATCACACTTTTGCCATATGATTATTTGCGAAATAGCAGTTTGTGAAATGGCGCTTTTGTTAGAATTTTTTTCACGAAACGGTTTTTCTGCGAAGTGGATTTTTTGCCAACCGTCATACCGCCGAACATTGCGCACAAAATCGAGTGCTGGGGCCAGGGTTGAATTGGCTGCTGGGGCCAGGGTTGAATCGGCTGCTGGGCAATAGTTGAACTTAGCCCTCTGATATAACATACCCCTAGGGTCGGTCCATCGGAAAAATTTCGACTTTCGACGTTCGACGCAACGCGTCGAGTCGAAATTTTCGACGTTCACGCGTCGGGTCGAAAATTTCGACGGGTCGACAACCCTAGCCATTTTCCATTTACAATTTTGAGATTTTCCAAAGGTTGAAAAAAAATTACCCACGGCAAATTACAAGAGAATATACGGTTACAAGTATATGCCTACCCTGAGCCTGAGGCTTTGCCTAAGTTGCCCAAAAAAGACAATAGATATCATTAAAAATATAATTAAAAAATATAATTTAGATATCATTAAAAATATAATATTTACCTACGGAGCCCAAATGAGGTGAGGCCCAAAGGAGTAGTAACCGTCAGAGCTGCTGATCTGTATATTATAAAATATACAGATTGTCCTTTTTTTTTTCCCCGAAAAAATCTTCTGGAATTTTATAGAAATTACCGGAGCTCAAATAAATAAATAAATAATTTTCCGAGATGCGTCATGCTAGTCACACACAAAAAAATCAACTAGAAATATAGCAGTTGTTACTTGCACGCTCAGCAAAAATAAGAAAAGCGCAGGCACCAGCGCCGGCTATTTTCATTTACGCACTGGCGCCGGTTGCAGCGCCGGGATTTTGAAAATTTTGCCGGCGGCGCTAGCGCCGTTGTTATGAAATGCCATTTTTTTACCGGCGGCGCACCGGTGCTGGTGCAGCGCCGGCGCCGCTTCATGTACAGTCGAACCTCCGATAAACGAATTCCAAGGGACCCAACTTTGCGGTACGTTATTGGGAAGTTTCGTTAATGGGAGGTTTGTTAATGGCAGGGTCCAAGTTGCTTGACTACACAATCCGTACATTAATGAGAGGTTCCATCCTTGAAATCAAAGTTTTATCTAATTCAATAACATTCAAATAAACAATCATTAGTTATTCGTAAAGTAATTCAACAAACTTTCTTGTTTCAATTTACACACGCAGTCTTTGGCCAGAATTTCATCCATCTTGTTGCATAGTTGCTGCAATACGGGATTCGTAATTTCGGCATAGCGCGATATACTGAGAAAATTGCAGCCAAAAAATGCGTTTAAAATGGCGGATCTTTCGCTTCAGGACACGTAAAATTTTGAAAAATTCGGTAATGGGAGGGCCTTTTGTAAGAACAGGACCGAACTTTGCGGTACGTTATTGGGAGGTTTCGTTAATGGGAAGTTTGTTAATGGCAGGGTTTAATGTAAGTATTTTCTTTGTAAACCAGCCAAATATTTTTTAAAGTTCGTTAATGAAAGGTTTTCGTTAATCGGGGGTTCGTTATTCGGAGGTTCGACTGTAAAAGGAATGTGAAATATGCAAAATTTTTCAAAACATGGTGAAATCGCCAACTATTAGCCAGCTATTATTCAGCTATTAGTGTTTTGGGTGAAGATCAAGTTGTCATGCACACAGAAGTCATTATTGCTTGTCGTGAACCTAAATGTTTCAAGAGAGTTTGGACAAAAATTGAAGCAGGAAAAGAAATTCCATTTTATCAGTTTGAGACAGTTGAGAGCCATAGCCATGCAGCTGATCCAATTTATTTATTCAGTACGCCAAAGACGTGTCCATACAAACAATAGTTCCAAGCAATACATGTTTAGCTTTCATTTTCTGCAGAAATACAATTAAACAGACTATTACAATTTAAGGTGCTTAGAAAGGTCAAGTTTGTTGAGGGCTAATTTAAATGCGGTAAGCTTAGGTATTTGAAAGAGCTCGGTTGGTAAATCATTGTGAATTCTCGACATTCTCACAAAAAACGAATGGTATCGAATGTTCTTGGTAGTGGCAGGGACTTTTAATTTACCAGTATTTCTGAGGCTGGATATTGAACTCATTTTTTCAAATTTGTTTAAAGTTTTTGCGGTCCCCTTCAGTATTTTATAGAGTAGTATAAGATCAGCCTTAAGTCTGCGCAATTCAAGTGTCTCGAGTTTAAGTATTTTTATACGATCGTGGTAGGGTGGGATATTTTCGTAGTTGTAATTAAAACATCTCACGAAGACTACTTTGCTAAAATGATGTTGAACCCTTTCTAAAGCTTCAATGTCTTGTTTGAGATATGGGTTGGAAACCGAGGATGAAAAGTCAAGAATCGATCTCACATATACTTTATACATTTTGACTAAAAATTCGTAGTCTTTTGATCTCACTGCCTTAAAAAGAAGAAATGATCTAGTCATCGCTTTTTTTTGAATATAAGTAACGTGGCTATTCCATTTCAACTTAGAATTCAGTATGATTCCAAGATCACGAACAGTTTCATCAACGGGTTTTATTTGGTGTTGATCAATGTGATAATTAGCATTGTTATTTTTGCTTCCGAGATATAGAATTGAGCATTTGCAAAATTGAATGCTAAGACCATTTTGGTCACACCAGTTAATAAGACGATTGATAAATTGTTGGAGCGATTTTATGGAATCTAAGTCATTTTCATGTTCAATGTAGACTTTCAAATCATCAGCAAAGAATTTTACGCAGATTTTAGAGTTTTCGGTTAAGTTATTCAGGTCACTGATAAAAAAATTAAAAAGAAGAGGTCCCAAAACTGATCCCTGAGGAACCCCGCTTACTACTCTCGATTTTTTAGTAAAAGATTTACCAACTTTTACTTGGAATTCACGGTTAGTTAGAAAACTTTCTAACCAAGACAGTAAACTACCTCTAATTCCAGCATTAAAAAGCTTATCCAGTAATAGAGAATGTGGTACTACGTCAAACGCTTTTGCGAAGTCAAAATAGACAACATCGACCGACTTATTTCTATCTAGGGACAATGACCAGTCATCAAAAGTATCCAGCAGTTGGGTGCTAACTGATTTTTTTTGGCGTGAGGCCATATTGAGACTCTGGCAATATTTTTTGCTCTGTAAAGAATTTCAAAAGTTCCTTGTAAATAAATCCCTCCATTATTTTGGAGAGGGAACAAGTGAGAGAAATCGGTCTATAATTTGAAACCTCGTTTTTCGCTCCCGTTTTAAATATAGGTTTGATAATTGATTGTTTCCAAATACCAATTCAAACAGAAATTGACGTTATCATAAATAGAGCGCTTAAAGTTACGGAAACTAATCCAACGGTAATTGTCATCGTAAGTTAAATTTTTAAGTTAAAAATTTTAGGCTAAGAATCGTTCCATTTTTTCTTCGGTCACTCAGGGTGCGTCGGATGAAGTACTCTTTGCTATAGACAGGACGAGATTATTCAAACGATTAAGTGAATGCCGAAAGGTAAACAGTGATCAGCTTATCTTGAAATATCTTTTTTTCGCAGAACTCATTTCCTCAAGACCTCACTGATCCAGCTTCATTGATCATTCCCGAATCATGGATGCTGCACGTCGATGGCTCACCTTTCGTGATGTATGATTCTGGAATCGAAACTGCTCTTTCTCGAATAGTCTTGATGTCATCGGAATTTTTGCTGGAGGTAAATTTTATTATAGTTTTCTCTATTCATTTATGCTTCTAGAAGCTTATGGAGTCAACCTCTTTCGCCGCCGATGGAACCTTTTTTGCCCGTTCACATGGTTGGCGCCAATTGTACGCGATTCACATCAGGCAGGACAGCATTTTCATTTCAGCTGTGGCGATATTTATGGCAAACAAGTCTGAAGAATCTTATTACAAAATGCTTGTTGCCATTGGAGTGTGCATCCGTCAAAGATTTCAAGGAAGATGGAGGGCTACTGAAGTAATGACTGATTATGAAGTAGCAATTTGCAGTGCAGTTCGTCGATACTTTGGATGTGAGCATTCTTTTTTAAGGAAATTATTAGTGTTTCTCATTTTAAGAGGAAGCTGTGCACCATTGCTGATATTTCCACTATTCCTACTGTTTGAGCAAGAAGTTAAAGTCTCTAAGACTAAAACACAAGATCAATCGGGAAGCTCCTTTTCAATCCTATATAAGAGAAATCAGAATATTGCCCCAATACGAGAAATTGTTCCGGCTTTCCTAGATTTAACCAATTTGAATTTGCCGCATCGCGTTCAATTTCAAAGTGTGCCTAGACTCACAGAATTTTTCTGCTATATGGCTAGGGTGAGATTGTTGCTCAAGTGCTTTTCTGATCTAAGGAACGTTTTTAGACTTGGATAGGTGGAATCAGCGCTAGAGGCCGAAGTTCTCAAAAACCACAGGAGGGACCAAGGCCTTTTGGGTTGAATTTTAGATTGCCTTAGGGAACCAAGGCATGGTTATAGGTTCAAATCCTGGTGGTAGCAGGCATCATTTTTGTAACGTGTGTTCCCCACACAGCTTCCCGGCGCCTACGAAATGCCACATCTGTGGCAACAACATATTCTAGTCCTATATACTAAAAGAGAGTTGTCTGTATGTGTGTCTGAGGCCCATTTTTTTAATGTCTCAAAATTGTCGTTTGAGATGAAACATAGAAAATGTTTTTTTGAGACTCAGATTTTTGATAGACTACAAAATCTACGACTAGAACTAGTTTACAGCCAGCAACTGCTTTTTTCTAGTCAAAAATAGGCCTTTTTGGTAGTTTTTTATTGGCTTCGTATGAAACTTCGAAAATCCGTATTTTTTTAAGAATTTTTTGGACAGATATGTAGCAAATTTCTTGCTCTATCTGCTAAACGAAAAAATTTTGGGGATATAAGTGAGAAATGGTCTGTTTTAGAGCACTACCCAGGAAAAAAAGTGTCTTATTTTTCCTAAAATCGTTTTGAAAATTTAGTTTTTCATAGTGTATTGTAGCAAATGACGGCTCATTTGAAAGTCCATGAGAGTGGGAATTCGATGGACCAATGAGCTCACTGAAATGTTCAAAAAATTTAACTAAAAACTGTAAAATAAAAGAAATGGTTAGAAACCACAATTTTCGTGAATTTTGATTTTTATGCCAAATTCTGGAAGTGATTATAATTTCGAATTTTGATGGGGTGTACTGCTTTATTCACTTTATAAATTCAAAAGGCGCCAATTTAAATAATGAAATTTTGACTAAAAAACGTGATAAACCTCCCTCTCTAGAAAAAATTTCTTTGATCAGAATTCAGAAAACAGTCGGCTTTCTCACGAAATCGGGACCAAGAAACCCGAATAGGAAGTCATCTCCTTCATATCACCACTCTGCGTAGAGGAGGGGATTCTATACTCAAGCCGGGTTTTCAACAAAAAGTTTAAAATTTCTGTTCTCTTAAAAAAGCAACTGACAATCAATGTAAAAGCTTATGTATAAACTTACTACGCCCCCAGGAATCACTGCCGTGTGTAAACCGAATTCATGCAATTTGTTCTTGGTCACTTCACTGATTTGAACCGCAATGACACCGGAATCAAAAACGAATAATAGCTTTCCAAATAGAGAGTGGCCGAACACGCCAACGCCGATTACACATCTCCCCTACGGGTTCAACATACATCAGTTAACTGTAACCATGTTGACTGTTGGTGTTAACTGTAATTTTGTCATCCACCCGTTATTGACCGTAATTTTGCTAACTGTAACAAACGTACTGCATTCGAAACTTACTCCCTGCAATAAATATGCTACTTAAAAACAAAAAACAAAGCACCAATTATTGGAAACTTCTAAGTTGATTAAAACTGTTAGAGTAAAAAATAATGATGTAAAAAAACACATTAACTGAAAATCAGCTAAAACTTCTCTGGTATTTTCGTTTCAATCATGAAAAAAAAACTGCAACCAAAAGTGTAGCCAGAAAAAATTTCAGAGGGGAGGGGGGTTTTGAAGCGCCGTCAGCATTCCTCTATGGCTACGCCTATCAGGGCAACACACGAAAAAACCTCCAAAACATGCAACAACATTTAACTCATAAAATTGTTTGAATTGGCCTGGTGCTAGCCTTTTTAGAACACAAAAAATTTATTATTAGCTATGTCCCTTTAAAAGTTTATCAATTTAAAAAAAAATCTTGTATAGTATTTGGCATGTGTGGGTGGGTGGGTAACGCTTTTTTACTTCGAAGGCCAGAACGGGTCGTAGATAGCAAAATCACTTTTGTCGCTAATACCATCGTGTTCCCCAGAATGTCAGCTTTCGTTTTAAAAAAAGAACAGGCGAAAAAAAAAGAGTTCTAATAGGGGATATACCTATTTTTATGAATGAAGTCATAGCCCCTCATTGAAATTTCGAAATACTATAGAGGCGCCGATAGGCGCCTGTGGTCCCTTGTATTTAATAAAATTTCAATTTTACTACTTGGCCAAATTTTCGCCTGTCTTCAGCGTGATGTTCAACTGTGACTAATTCTGTGAGAAAAGCAAGGAAAAAGTCAACCTTTAGCTGGTTGATCCAGATGAATTTGTGGAGATGCTCAAAGTTATTTACCCCCAAAAGAAGCCGGTCACAGGTAAGTCTAAAAAATTCTCTATTGAAAAAACGCAATCATATTTTTAGCCGTCAATGTAGAATTGTTGCTAAAATTGGGTGATCGCTTCCAAATGACTCTGCTTCTGCAATCCTGCTGCAAGTTCTTGCTCCAAACTAAAACAGTATGATTCTTGAAGAAATTGCTGTGGGCTGATACTTATACTTTTGAGGAATTACTTGTATGCTATATTAACCACCTTTTATTTTTGTTCAATAGCAATTTTTTTATAGAATGCTTGTCTAAGAAAGCATAAAACAATGACAGAGCTCAAGGAATTGCAAGCTCAGGAAGAATATAGCCAGATCAGCCAAGAGACCAGGAAACTTTTAGAAGAATCTGTTTGCACGGTGTCTCAGTAAAGTATAACTTGAACAAAAATTCTATGCCAACCATTCATTGTTGCTCCTATTTATATCAATCTGCTGGCTTTGTATCACCAATTTTGATATTTTTACACTAAAACGTTCGGACATGAGAACCTTCAGAGAAAATTTAAAAAAAAACAAGCATCAAAAACATTATTTTTCGAAGATTTATTTCAAAATATGCCTTTTACAGGCTTTAAATTTTAAAAATACTGATGTTGAGTGCTGTGTATAACGGTTTCAAACAGCCAAAAAATATTCTCACCTTTTTTCCCAGCACCATCAGACACTAAAAAGAAGCCAAAATATATCAACCAATCACAGCAAGGTCCGCCTTCAACCAAAAATAAAAAGGAAGCAGAAAAACAAAAAGAAACAAGAGTAGTAGTAGCAGTGGATTAACACCAGCGCTACCCTAGAGACCCGCCTTTCTAGACAGATACAGCCCGCCTCTAGTAGAATCAGTAGCAAGACTAGTCATACTACCACTGATATTAGTGCCCAACCATCCATCCAGGTATTAGGTTGTCCTGAAAACATTGGCGTTTTAGAAATTTTCGCAAAAATAGGTCCCCCAAGCAAATTCGAAAATTTTTCGAAAAATATTGTGTATCGATAAAAGTTTGCACATTTAAAAAACCACGGAATTTCTAAGACTTTTTTAAGTTTCTTCTTTTTAGGCTTTTTGAGTTCTGACCGAAAATGTTCAAAAATTTTTTCGGAAAACTTCAAAAATTGTTCCCCCGTGATTTTTACTAGAACACCAAAGCAACATAGGTGGACCTGAAGCTGAATTTTGAAAAATCGAAATATTTTTTTTGACTGAGATCCAATACTGTATTCTTTCTAATATAGCGGCCCCCTAATTCAAAATCGTGTTCTGGCATTGTGTTTTTTACCCAGTTCTCGAAGACTACTATTAGCCAAGTTACCCCATATTTTGTAAAGCATCTTAAAATAAATTCTCAAAAATGGATGAAAAACACAATCCCAATAACACGATTTTGAATGAGGGGGTGCCGCTCTATTAGAGAGAATATACGGAAAGTACACGGAATTTACAAAGATGTAGAAATATAGTTAATTTTTTATTTATTTTCATTAAATTGTTAGCAAAAAGCATTCAAAAAATTTTCTGTTAAAAATTAATAACGGCTTTGGGAACCAAGCTAATTCTTAAAATTGCAACTTTTCCAGACAACTTACTAGTACCTCTAGTGCCATAGCTAGAATTTGGGTAAGTAGAACTAGGAAAAAAGACCTCCAACCACTGGAAATTACCCTTGCGGGCAGTAATTTGTTAATTTTCCCAGTGTTTACGTGTACAGCCTCAGGCTCTGCAGTTTGCATTTGAATAACACACAATTTTTGGTGTATTGTATTGGTAATCCTAGGGATAATGAGTGTAATCCAGGCGGCTGATTGGTTTTCCAAAAGCTATTTTGGTGGATGAGCGCTGGTTTGAGCCGGGATGATTGCTTGCTAAAGATTATTGGTGCTGTGTTTAGAGCTACTCTAAGCATGCAAGGTATCTTCTTAAAAGCGGATCAGTTGGGGGTTGGAGCTTCTTGTGAAATTTAAGCGTATATATAGCTGAACTCTTGTTTTATTCAACAAATTTCTTACTGGAAAAATGACTTTGGTGAGGTTTTGATAGGATTTTAGGATTTATTAGAAGATTTTTTATGATTTTAATAATAAGTTTTGTTTGCTTTATTGCTGTTTATTTTGTAGATTTTTTCGCAACATTTTTTGTGTATATTATGTCTTGCTGTAGTAAAACTTGCTTAAGTTTGACCCACTTAGCATCCGAAACATTTTTCACCTTACATTTTATACCTTTTGGACATCAATAGTAATATACAACTCCTCTCAAAATTGGTTTTGGTCCCTTCTGTTGTTCTTAAAATCAAAATGGAGTAGAAACCAACTATCAAAATGTTTGCTGATTCGTATTTTTCCATACCTAAGAACATCAGCTATTGCTGATTCTCTAGCTGTTCCCAAAAATTTTCAGTCAAATTTTAGAAAATAGACTAATGTTTTATACATTTCACGTTCATTTCAAAAATAAAAAAGTGTGTCAGACCCCAGCAGGGTTCGAACTTGGGAATAATTTTTATTTATTTCAAAACTTTTTCTGACCACTTTCACTTTCAAAACTGACATTTACAAATTTAATCTAAAGTAAAAGTAGGTCATCAATATCGCATGTGCCATTTTGCTTCAAAAAAATAACCAAATACATTATGTTTAGAACAATTACATTCGAACTCTCAAATTTTCAAGCTCCAGTTTTCCAACTTTTCCCTTGCTAACTTCTTGATCCAAGCTGGCCACCGCCATTCTCGCACCTACTAATTCAGCTTCCCAAGTGCTTAACCAGGTCTCTGACGACCAAGTCAGTCTGACCACTTCAAACCAGAAACTACAGAGCCAGTCACATACCCACTGTTCTATAGCCTGTGGTATCTCCAATTGCTCGAGTTTTGACGACTCCGGTTGTGGTACCTCTTTAGCCAGCTCCGGCTCTTCGGATTCCGGTAACAGGGGCTGGGGTCAGAGCAACACACCTCCTAACAATTCTTCGTCTCCTAGCAAGGACAGTCAAGGCTCCTATTCGGCTATGACTAAGATTCCTGGGGGCCAGGAAAATGCTAGTCAAGATAGTCTGAACAACAACAATAATAATGGTACCAATCCCTATGGAGATGCTTCAGCTAGAGAAGATAACTGTGACCCAAAAATGCATTGCAGTGAATATGGTGGGTTGATTTGGCTAAAATTGGGGCAAAATTCGTGTTTTAACCACAGAAATTATTTGAAATATTGCTTGGGTTTCTTACCACAGTGCGACATAAAGCTTTAGATCTTTTTTTATTTTTTGATTTGACTTATTTTTTGATTTAAAGAATTAAATTTAAGAAAAAATAAAAATTTAGTGTTTTACTCAATTTTTTTGTAACATTGCCAAAGTTTGAATACAATCCATATATAAGGCATTTCATGTTTATGCTCAACCACCTTGTTAAACTGGGAACCAAACTTTCGAAAATTTTTGTTTTTTTTCAAAAGGTTTTGATTTCTCTACCATAAATAATTTATAATTGAAGCCGATAAAAAAACCATTTCCTTAAAAAAATATATAAAAATTTTGATCAGTTTTGCTTTCTTGACCCAATTTCTAAGGGGTTTCTGCCAGAAAGCAAGATGATTAAAATGTGGGGGGCATGTGTGAGTGTCTTTAATGAGTGCCGCTAAGTTGTTAGCCACTGGCTCTAGTATCCAGTCTGCAAGTCAAAGGTGGAATGAGTCCCTTAGGAAATCTGTTGCGCCACACTCTTTATTTTTTATCACCCTGTTTTTTCTGCTTCTCGATTTTACAACACGACCAAAAAACTGAGAAAGGCATGGTTAGGCAGGGGTTTCGCTGAAATCAAAAGTCAAAATTTGGTTGCTTACCACTTCTTGGAGTAGCAGTACTTCCGTTAACGTCAGTTTGCACCCTTTGTGTGATTGTTTGGGTGAATGAACACCAACGAATGCAATCATTGACTGTTTAGACATGATTTTGACGCAATTAAAAAAAAGACAAATTGAAATAAAAATTCTGAATATATAACAAAAATTGTTTGAAATTCAGTTTTATGTTCTAAAAAATTGCGTAGAAAGACTTTTAATTAAAAATACAAAGTTTTTTTGAAAATTGCTCAATTTCGAATCTGACCCTCATCCCACTACATTGTTTTACTAATTTCGGCGATTTCGACATTTTTCTTGATACAAATGATAAAGACTAAAAACTTAGTGGTAATTTACCAAAGTGATTTACCAAATTTCAACTTTTCGAGTTTGGCTCGTTGGACCAAGCAAAAATTATAAAATTTGACTTGGTTCTCTAAATTCTGGTTTATTTCAGAGAGCAATGATGAGAACACCAATTCCAACGGCTCTTACAACCTTCTGCCCTCTGACAACATCTCCAACAATTTGAGTCAAGCCAAACGGCGTATGTCAATGTGTGCTGGTTGCCGACTACGTAAGCTTCTAGTCCCCCCACACAACCTTCCGAAAATGAAAACCTTCTAAATTTTAGCTATAATAGATCGGTACATTCTGAGAGTGCAGCCTAATCTCGAGTTCCATGCTGACTGTCTTGTGGTAAGTGTATGCAAATATAACTAATTCAAACCAATAAAAAATCACTAAGAATTACGTATTTTTAAATTTTTTGTGAAATCATCATTCCTGATTTTTTATATAATAATTTTGACCAAATTTTTACAAACGGCTGAAAGGCAAGTAACCACCTAAATTTTAGCTTAAGCTTAGAATCTCAGCTGCAGTTTAGACGGTAATATGCTTAAAGGGTCATTGCCGTCTACGACAACGGTTGTTCCCCGCCAATTAAAAATTTTTTTTCCTGATCATTAAACTTCTGTACAGATTTTATCAACTTTGTTTTCTAACAAAACAAGGGCTAGAATTTAATTTTAGGTATAGTTATGTCAGAAACCAAGTCAAAAATCCGTACAGAAGTTAAATAATTAGGAAATTTTTTTGAATTGGCGAGGGACAATTTAAAACGAAAAGACAAAAAACGACTCCAAAAATAATGTTTGAAATCAGGGGCATCTGGGTTTTCAACTAGGTTTATAGAAGGCGCTATAAATTGTTGTTTTGACAAACATTTTTGTCCAATTACAATTTATTCGACAAATTTCCAATCAAAAATTAGTGTAGCGCACAAGATTGCGTGACATCTTAGCCAAATTTTGGTCAACAAAAAAGCACCATTTATACACACTCTGCTTAATATTGGTGGAAGACCTGGTGAAAACACTCACAAATTCATGGGCCTGATTTCCCAATACCTCTAAAGCCAGCAATTAATATGCTGCTTGACTATTTCGACGGTTTTAGAAAAAAACCATAAAAGCTAAAACAATAACAAAAATATTGCTACAGAAGGAACAGAAAAAGGTTTTTTTTGGGCGATAGCGATCTCGGTAGCATTATTTGTATAATAATAATTCTGGCTAGGCAGTAGAAAAAAGAACTTTTTGCTTTTTTAATATATCAATAAATAGAAGCAAGGGTTGCCGATTGGAGCTGTTGATCACATAGAAGAATATTTTAAGTCAATTAGAGAGCATTCCCTCTTTTGATTTGGCTAGCTGAGTGTCTTTTTAGAACGATTTGCTTGCCGACACTAACTTTTGGAGTTTACTTTTTTGGTTAATATAGTTTTTAAAGGCTTTTGTTTTGGACTTTCATTGAGTAGATTTAATAATTTAAAGAATGGATTTGGTGTTTCGGATTTTTTTTAATTTCTGACTATTTCAGACGACTATAACTTTCAGTAAAAGTCAAATTTCGATAAACGGTTTTTGCAATTGTTTTAGAAAAAAAATATTTATTTTGATGAGTTTTTAATGTCGAGACACAAAAGAGATCCTTGGTCCCCCTCTGTGGTTTGGTCCAGAAGCATCTAGAGCCCTGAAGCCTCCTGCACCTCCGATTCAGGGTTCAAACCACACGTAGGCCCAGGAAAAGTATATCAAGTGCCAAATAAATATATATTTTTTCTATTTCAATTAAAAAAAATCAGTTTGACAAGATTCAACTTATGCGAAAAGACAGACTAAATAAATATTAAATTTAAATTTGTTCTGCTACAAGTAATAAAAAAATACCACTTTTTCTAATTCTCGTTTTCCTATTCAGTGTTCCGACTGCCAACGCCCTCTGGACGAGAACTGCACGGCGTTTGTTCGGTCGGGCAAGACCTACTGCAAGCAGGACTACTTCAAGTAGGCCATTTTACTCAATAAAACAATAATCTCTTGCCACAAAATGAGGCAATAAACAACTTGAAAACCACTACAAAAAAACAAGTCATTGTGTTAAGAGGATGAACAAAAGGGTGTGTAAATCGGAAGTATTGTATTATTTAGCAAACCTGCCCATCGGCACTTATCCCCCTGATTATCTACAAGACAAACATGTTACAATTGATTTGTTTGTTTGTCTCCACCATTTTGCACGGGCAAATGTGCCAAAAGCTATTTCTCTTCAGCCACTAATTGGGCTTGAAAAGAGTATATTTCTTGCATGTCACACTCAATTACTGTTTGTTCAAGGGAATTGTGAGCTTTGAAATTTGATTTATAGTCTTGTGGTGGAATTTCGGGATGTTTGAATGTAGTGTTGGGGATCAAACTTGCGTATAAAAAAGTATCCTGCAGAAATTTAAAAATTTGGAATTAAGTGTGTTTTGTGTCGGAAAGAGTGGCGTGCACACACTGGGAATCGAACTCATCAGTCTTTCTATATACAGTCGAGTCATCGAATCCTCATCACGTCCGACACTTTAGCTCGATTTGAAGCTTTTTGCCAGTTGTCTCGGTCAGTCTATTTAGATTTTACCGATCGCTTTTGTACATAACAACAGTTTTGCCGATAAGACCTACGGGTCTCGATATAACGAACACTTATTTTCAAAAAAGGTGAAAATAAGTGTTTGTTATATCGAGACCCGTGGGTCTTTTCGGCAAAATTGTTGTTATGTACAAAAGCGATCGGTAAAATCTAAATGCTTGCGATATTTCGGACTAGACTGACCGAAGACAACTGGCAAAAAGCTTCAAAAATCGAGCTAAAAAAAGTGTCGGACCCGAGGTGGGAACGAACTTGAGGGGGTTCGTTGTATCCAGACTCGACTGTATTTGAAATAAATGAAAAAAACTTGACTTGCCCGGGTTTGAACTCGACTGTTTTTGGTAACAAAATATCATGCGCAGTTGGAATCAAACCTGACACTTTTTTCAAAAATACCAAAGTCAAAAATTGGTCCACTAGCAACAGAATCGAGCCAGTAACCCATTTGAACACCCAACTCAATAAAAAATATGTAATGCAGATTCCAATTATCTCAAGCTCCCATTTTCGAAGATTTCTCACTGACTCTTGGCCCAAAATTAATCAGAGTAATGCAGTGTACACCAACCCACAGGTCAAAACCTTCAATTGCCGGATTGGATTTGCTTGCTACTATTACAAGCAGGGTTAATCACTGGTTTGGCTCTTAATACTAGTTAGTCTAATGTAATGTGACACACTGTTCTAATAAATTTTCTTTCTTTCTTGCCAAAGTCAAAACTCAAAATTGCATAGCAAATCTTTTTGGCATTTAAAAGTCTCAATCCACTAGACAATACAAAAGTGAGTTCATTTGACAAATGAATAAGATTTATTTGCATTAATGTAAATTTATCTGTAAATCCGACATTTTTTTGCAAATAAGATTTATCTGGCTTATTGCTGAAAATCCAGCCAAAAGTCAATTTCAAAATATTGACTTGAGCCAGTGCTCAGCCTTCTAAAGAAAAGACTTAGAAAACAGCTTATAGCGGCTTAGCCCAAAAGCACCTCAAAATCTTGTCGTCTAAATCACATTTCCGGCAGCTTGTGCTCTTCTGTGAAAAATGCCATTAAGATTAGCTGGGGGTGTTGAGCAACTTAGTTTTTATAAACAGTTACTTAGGCTGATTGAAAAGCAAGTCATAAGACTATTCCACTTATTGCATTTTTTGGCACCAATTTGTTGAGATTAAAAAACAAGAACTTCGAACAAATATTTCTGAGGGACCTTATATTGACTAGTTGAAAAATGGGGCATGTTCACATTGGGAATCGAACTAGATTAACCAACTGCAAAGCCATTGGAAATGGTTTCCAACCAGAATGATTGATTTTTAACTGACTAACTATTACAATTTTTCAAACTGATGACTACTACTTCAGACATAGCTTAGATCTCACGCTACATTTTGAGTGGTCTTGGGTTCAGAAACTGACTAAACTAATAATCATCCTGATCAGTTAAAATAAAACTTATAGTTGACTCATTATCACCTCTCAAGTTCGACCCCCAGTGCCAGCATTTTCATTTTAAATGGAGTCAATTCTGTGATTGTGATACAAATGGTCATTTTTAGTTAATTACACACTCATAATCTCAAACTATGATTACAAGTTCACTAAAACTAAAGACAAACTCCAAAATTCCCTCTTAAAACTCAATCCCCACCCAGTATTTCGCGCATTTTCATCAAGTCCAGCTGTCCACACACACAAATCAATAGCCCTTGCCATGCCCCGTCCTAAATTCATCAGCTATGCCCTGAACACAAGCAGGAAGACAACAGGATGGAGGGGATTATGTTACACACCATCTAAATGCCACGGCTTCCACCGTAGTCTCCTGTCCACCTGACAGCCCACATCTGGGCACACTTCAGATGGCTGGAGCTTAAGTTTCACTCTGCTTCCTCTATTTTGCTAATATACACATCTAGCTAAACAAGGAAAAAAGAAAACAGGGGGCACATCCAGTCGTAATAACCCCCACAAATTGGATTATCTGCGTGGGAATTCGGGATTTGAAGTCTGGAAGTAGGAGAAGCGTGAGATTTTGTGTTAGAAAGTAGTAAATATTGTATTAGTTGGTACTTAGCCCAATCTTTGCAGAAATCCTCTTTTTGAGGGTGGTGTTGAAGAAAAGAGGCTAAGAAAATAAGTCCACCCTCACCTTAGAGGATTTGGAATTATATTTAAGAGGTTAAAATAGGTGTAATAGATTGAGAGAACAATCAAACGAACAAATTTAGAGGTTTATAAGTATCGAGAAACATTTTTAGAAGCCTTTTTTGAACCAATATTAAAATTTTCTTTCTGCTAAAAACCAAAAAAGGCTATTTTTCAAAATCAATTTTTAAGGCTACAAATATTTTTTTATTAATTCAAACAAATATTTGTCTTGAACAGAAACTAAAAATCTTTTTTGCATAGAAAAATGTTTTTTTTGCTGTTTGAAGGGATTTTTCTTTTTTCTTTTCATTGCTCTTTTAAAATTTGTTATACCACTCTATCAAAATATCAGTGTCAGTAGCCAGGTGGTAGAGCCCAAAACAAGCACAAAACGCAGAAAAGAGCCGGTTTACCGAAGGCCTACTGTATCATATCCAATATTAGAGCTATGTTCACATCATGTGGAATTGCGCGGATTAGCGAAACAAAGTTCTAAGAATGATTTTGAAGGATGTTCCGCTGTAGCTAAGAGTGCATAGCAGACAGCAATGGATATTTAGAGGGCAGCAATAAACCTTCTACAAATCAGCAATTTATCCCACTCTAATAACTTTTCTAATTGAAAAAATTTTGCTAGCAAAAAGCGGAGTTTATCCGTGATTTTTTGTGCTCTACCAGCTGACTACTGATTTCGATCTCTTCATGCTACAGTAGAACAAATTTTAAAAGAGTATTAATGAGTAAAAAAAACAATTAAGAAATAGTATAAAAAGTATTTGAACCATGAAACGTACCTTCCGCCCTTTAAGTCAAAAAATTCTGGCCGATTTAAACAACTTACCGCAATTTTTTGAGCAGACAATTGAATTCAAAACTTTGATTTTTTGTTGCTTAAGTCGAAAATTTGGGTAATGGGACGTTTCGGCCGTTTTACCAATTTGCCGGGAATTAAATATTGGGACACCAAAAATTTTTTTGTGTTTTTTTTTTACTTTTTTCGAAATCTTGATGTGTTTTTCGGATTCCTTGTAAAATTTTGGCCTAGAAAGCTTAGGCTTAGGGAAGGCCAGCAGTATGTTAGCCGGGACTAAAAGATGTCTTACGCACTTTGTGAATTGGTAAAACGGGCGAAACGTCCACGCACCGAAACTTTTCCAGGTGAAATTTACAATGTTTGTTTCAAAACTAGTCTCCGAAAAAGATCCTCTCGTCCATGTCCCCTTTCCAAATATACATCTATACAAAACTCCAAAAAGACTACCGCTTTTGTGTTGTGGCTAACAGAACACCTTTTCCCCATTCTCGACTTGTTTTTTCCGGAGACATGTTTTTGCAAAAATATCGTGTGTTGTGCTTGGCGCACTCATCAAAGTTTGAGAAAAGTGAAGAAGAAAAAAGTGTATTGCAATGATGTTTTTCCGGACTGAGGCGCCGATTCTTTTTTCTTCTTTTTGTGTTCAGCCACACAACAAATGTGACTGTTGGGTTGTGTGCATTAGAGCACTGGGGGCAAAGGCTGAATTTTGATTAATAATTTTGCGGAAAGATTGATGCAATAGATACACACTTACAGTAACACAAATGCCGTATTTTCTCTATTAATTACCCCGCGGTAATTATTTTTGAAACCTCCTCCAAGGAAGGGGGGGGGGTGACTATTAGAGAGTGGGCAATTAATAGAGAAAATACGGTAATAGTCAATAGGAAACCACGAAAATGCCTGTTTCATCTGGACTTACTCATCACTATAGACAACTCCTGCACATAAAATATTTGGTAAAGAGTCATAGTTCTTAAAAGTCTTGTGGAATTACTTTTTCAGAAAATGTAAAAAAAACCTGTAGAAAAGTAAATATTAAAGTTAACTGAAAACTTTGAATTTTTACACCAATAAAATGGCTTTTTAAATCTTTGAAAAACACTATAAACATTTCAAAAATCATCTTTGTCCTCCTGTTAAATTTCAGCAATTCAGCATTTTTATCCCCCAAGCAATTTTGTAGGTACAAACTTAGAGGCTTGAAAAATGTTTTAAGAATATTATTATTTTTTATTTCAAGATTTTAGCTCGACTATCATTCTTAGGAATGATAGTCGAAATTTTGTCACAAAAAATTTTTGAACATTTACTTGGAGGACCGATCATTTTTTTCTAAAATTCAACAGGGGGACTAAGCTGTCTTTTGAAAATATAATTTTTTAAAGAAAATTTAAAAATTATAATCACTGCAGCAACGCATAAAAGTTAGAAAAGTTTTGCTAATTTTCAGACTCTTCGGCAGACGCTGCAATCGCTGCCATATGCAGTTTGAACGGACGGACATGGTGATGCGTGCCCGAGGTTTTGTGTTCCATCTCAACTGCTTTAGTTGTGTGTCTTGCGAGCGGCGATTGGCGCCTGGTGAGCAGTATGTCATTCGTAGCGATGAACTCTACTGTCGACCTGATTGCTTCAGGGTAGGTCAAAATGTAATTTAGACCATCCAAACCAGTTCAAATCCCTTAAATTCAGATGCCCGATACCTCGCCGTCCATGCGTTCAGTATTTTTCCCTAGTGGTGAGGACATTTCAGTGACTTCCTTGCGCCAAAACTGGGTGGCACCACCGGCCAGTCAACCCTTGATGAGCTGTATCAATCCATCCAGCAACCACTTGGGTGCAACTGGAGTTACCACGGCTTCTTTGCCTGACACCAACTTGATGATGGATAGTGCTGTGTCTCCCAATCCGGATGCTCCAGCTTTTGGACAGTTTGGTAAGTATTTTGTGGGATGGGATTTTCGGGCCTTAAAACCTTGTAAAAACCTGTAGTAAAGTAACTTGCTGAAACACCATAGTTTTCCATAGTCTATACCCAGTTAGACACAGGCTTTTTGAAATTTTATTCATAAAAGCACCCATTTATGCGTAATTTTTTTTCTCATAAAAATTTCCTCGGTATTCTTTTGACAGAGTAAATACCCTTCGTTTTCTTAACTCCCACTAGCCTACAGCTTTCATTTTTGAGATTTTGATTAAGATGAGATCTACCTCAAAATTTTCCAATTTTCGGGGATCCTAATAGAACCCCCGCGTCATCAAAAATATACAAAAATCATAACTAAAATTCTAAATTCACATAAGTTTCTAAAACTTTCAGACTCCAACCCATTTAACCCTGACCAACCTCTGGGCTTCCAAAGGCCATCCTGGAGCAACCCACCCGCTCGCCCCGACTTCCAAGCCAACCAAAACCACTCAGCCGACTTTGGAGGACACCATTCCAAGCCGCAAATGCACTCCTCCCTGTCCTCTTCAGTCAATTCGCCAGCCGACTACTCGGACAACCCGGATTCTGTGGCTGCACCCTCGTCTACCAACTCAGGCTGCTGTGCTAATCCAGCTGGACTTTCTGGCGCTAGCTCCACCACCACCGGCTCCAATTTGACCAGCAAGAAGAGCAAAAAGGACAAACCGGCCCAGCGGGTGCGCACAGTGCTCAATGAGGCTCAATTGAAGATTCTAAAGCAGATGTACAACAGCAACCAACGCCCCGACACCACTGTCAAGGAACATTTGGTGGAGCGCACAGGCCTCAGTGCTCGGGTGATCCGGGTCTGGTTCCAGAACAAACGCTGCAAGGTTGTGCTTTTTGTTGTGTTTAGTGCTGTTTACAGAGATGGCAATGCAAAGTGTTAGACTTTTCAGGACAAGAAACGACAGAATGCACTCAAGGAGATGCAACAGAGCCAAGAAAAGGTGGGATTTTTAAATTTAAAATCTGGGATTGTATTTGAAAGGTAGTTTAAAACATATTTTTTATATAAAATTTGATTTTTGTGTATTTTGGGGCAAGATGCTTGGATTTGCTTGAATATTTCGATTTAATTGGTTAAATTTTTTGGCGCTAGTATAGAATACACCTCCCCCCCCCAAAAATCAGACCTTCTAAAAATCGTTGTAACTACCCTTTGGAACAACAAGTTTAGGCTTAGCCCTTAGGCTAAGGGGGTAGGCCAGCGTATGGAAGTTGTGACTAATAAGTGTTTTACGCACTTTTTCTGGGGTCTGTAACATATATTTGGGTGCTCTTTACTTAAGTTTTAGAAGGCCTAAGTTTTGGGGGTATTCTATACTAGGGTCAATTTTTTATATTTTTACACAATTTTGAAAGATTTATCTCAAGTTCGAATTCCACTAGTAACTGAACTTTTTTTGGATTTTATGTGGGGGTTAGAATTTTTAAAAAGGAACTAAATAAAGAGGCATGTAACATTTTGAAGTCTCACTTTTAACTTTTTTTTAGCTTTTTACCTATTTTTAGTGTAATATTTTTTTCTGAACGACATTATGATCCAAAATGTCTCTAACAATCTAATTTGCTGATAAAGTTAAAAAAAGCACCGAAATCCTTACTTTAGTCATACCTTAGTAAACAAGCAACATTTTTATAATTTTGATGGTGCATTCGCTAGTAGCGCCAAAATTTCCAATCAAAAATACCTTTTTACCTGGAGCGCACAAAATAATAAAGGTAAGAGTTCGGGACCTGAACTTTTTTTTGCATAAGCTACAGTTTTTTTCTATAATAGCCAAATTATTGAAGCTTTTTTTATTTTTATCAGAATTATTATCTCTTTTATGCTTTGCAAGATAAGTGTGCCTGTTTTGTGACTGGTTTTTTCCTTTTTTTACCATCCTCGCCTATCTGTCTCCTTTCAAACCAAATCAAAAAAAGCAGAAGACGGCTTTTTTAGCTTTTTCTCAACCAGAAAAAGATCGACTAAGATAACGAAAATGCAAACGCTTATTGCCTTTAATTTGCATATTTTTTTTGAATTTTTGAAAGTTTTAATTTTTTTAGAGTTTGCAAAAGTCAATTTTTGAAGAAAAAAAATATGACATCCAATTATTTTTTGCATCTGATATTTTAATTATTTTCTGATAATTTTCAGGTTTGAAAAAATTCACAAAAATATTTTTGATAGCGTTTTAAATAGCTTTAAAACTTGAAATACTAACACATGTTTTACAATTTCAAACTAACATTCGATGCAAAATTAAAAAGTATTAAAATATATAGGGTGTCCCAACATTTTCTGACACATTTATGTTTCACATAATTTCTTTGGTTAGGGGGGAATTGGCCAATTGCTTTTGGTTAAACTTCTTTACACCAATACTTCGTTTCAGCAAAAAAAATTCAACCAGCCATGGCGATCCATCAGTCGGACTTTGGCCAATATAATACTCGAATCAGTCGAGTTTTGGTCAATGTTATACTTGAGCCAATAGGGTTTCGACCAATCCTATATTACAATATCTATATTATAATACCCCTACAATGTCGCATTGGCCAAAACTCGATTGGCTCCAGTATCTAAAGTCTGACTGGCTCAAATAAAGGATTGGCCGAAGTCCGACTGGCGGAACGCCAAGGCCGCTTGAAAAGAAGATTGCCCAAAACCGAATTTGTCCTCAGACGAAGTGTGGTCCAAAAACGATTGGCCAACTCCCCCACTCACTGTTTTTTTCTACGCGCCCTAATTTTTTCTCAGACCACTCATTCGAAAGCCCTACTCTTCCAATTTTGTTTTTTAAAAAATTGGCTTATTTCGTTTTGTCTCTGCTGAAATATAGACGATTTGGGTCAAGGAAATCTCGAACTTGTCTTGCACAATGTAAAGGTGCACCATCTTGCATGAAAACTAGCTGGCCAAAGTTGTCAAATGATTAACTTTACAAAAATGGCCATATCTCAGCAAAGACAAAAAAATGAGACAATCTTTTCAAAAAAACGAAGAGAAGGGCTTTCGAATATTTTGTCTCTCAAAAAATTAGGGCTTGTAGAAAAAAAGTTATGCGAAAAATAAATGTGTCAGAAAAAGTTGGGACACCCTGTGTAACATAATAGTTTGATCACATAAATACCATATTTGGAAACATTTTTTCGCGAAATTTACTTAGGTGCCAAAGGTTACTTAGGTGCTTAGGTGCCCTCTTCCATGTAAAACACCACACAAACATGCAACTTCGCAAAAAAAACTCTTCTAATCCACCAAAAATTTCAAAGATTTTTAGTCAATGTTGTTTCTCCAATTTTCCCTCCACCAAGTAATTAGATTAAGACCTGCTCAACCAACCAACTGGCACTAATAACCCCCTTATTCCAACCAAAACATTGATTTTAGAGCAAGGGAGGGAGCAGTGAGATCCCCCTCCTTCTAAGGTAATGATAGTACCAGGGAAAAATTGGATTAATGGCGAGTCTCTTTTAAATTAATGTAATGTGCTGCCTGCCTTATGTGTGTCTTTCTTTTCCTCTTTTTTCTTGCGGGGGAGCGCGCATGCTACTACAGTATCCCTGCTACTTATTCCTTGGGCAAGAAGGGGCAAACAGGAAGAAATCTCAGGCAGCCTACTACAGATTATGACAGGGGTTGTATAATTATAATAGGATGGATTTTTTTTTGAAGGATGGATGTTTTTTGAAAGTGTTTTGCTAGCGTTGGAAAAGTAGATTTGAGGGGGAAGGGGAAAAATATTGAAAATTTTAGACTAAAAAATGAGCTTACTCCTACCTGTAATTTTAAATTTTTTAGTAATTTTGGCTAAATTTAGTTTTCTAAAAGATTTTGCATACTAGAATTTCTAAAAATGGGTGCTATTTCTAACAACTACAGATAAAAACCAAATAAACTACACAATACTGTTTAAAAACCACTTAAATCTCGTATAAAAAGCATTTATTCGTAAAAAAACGATAGCACAATAGCCTAGTGATTCCATTGTTTATAGCAAAAAAATATTCCTCAGCTAGTTATCTAAAGAGACAAGTGCCTCACAGCAATATGGCGCAATTACCCTATTGTCTGTGTATGCCTGTTGTAATCCCTCTTTTGTTCAGCAATGAAGGAGAGGGACCAGTCTTGAATGGGTGGTCGAGCAAAAATGATCTTGGAGTGTGAAAAATATGGTAGATTTTGTGACTGTTTTTTTCATAAAGTAAGCTTGGTTTTCCCTGTTGTTTTTTTTCACAAAATCAGATCTGATGCTTCGAGGCCATTTTCAAAATGTAGAACCAATTATTTTTCGAAATTCAAATGTGCATGAAATCAACAATATGGCGGGAAACTAACTACAGTCGACTCTCGATAGTGCATCGCTCTCGGGACCGGCCCCACCCGGACGCAATATAGAGAGTCGTGGTCAAACTATTGGCAAGAGCTTTATTTAAAAAACATCATAAAAATCAAGAGAAAAATCAATTATTATTTTTTTGCTTATGGTCGTGGAATATTATCGCTCGCACTCACGACTCTATCTCTAGTTTTGTTAAATTTAAAAAATTCGTATTTTTGAATGTATTTTTTCGAAATTTTTTAAGAGGACGCAATATGGAGCGACCTTTACTCAGTTAGGACCGGCCCTAGCCGGACGCAATACCGAGCTGGACGCATGAGAGCGGACGCTATATAGAGAGTCGATTATACGGAAAATCATTGTTGGCCAAAAAAGTGGACGCAGTATCGAGCTGGACGCTATATCGAGCGATGCACTATCAATGGTCGACTGTATTTTTAAAAAAAAACTTAAGTTAAACATATTGTAAAAAAAAGATCCGGCCAACCGGATTCGAACCAGTGACCTAGAGATTACAACTTCCAATCTACAGTCTCCCGCTCTACCAACTGAGCTATGGCCGGACACGTTGTCTTAGAACAATAATTTAGCTAAATTTCAAAAACCAAAATTAGTTTTGTGTACACCTCTCATGCTGCAGGCTGCTTGAAATTATACTAAGTGAGCAAAAGCAAACTATTTTGCTTGCTTCTATTTCTTTCATTTTTTTGTTCTGCTGCTTCTAGAGGAAACAAATAATCAGGCGAGACAATCAATCTATTGCACAAATTGAGGGCACTCGCCACCTAATTCAGATCATCAAGATAAGCTGAGTAGCAGGCTCTTGGCCACACTATTATTGTTGTTTAGAAAAAGGGAGGAGGGAACACTTATATTATATATTTACAATTATGCTGTTGTCCTTTTTAGCTAAGTGGACTATAGCTGCACATGTTCCGATAAATGATAATATGGTCATTCAGGCAGTTTGCCATTCAGGCAGTTTATGTTGGGGACTAGTAAAACAAAAATGTCAAATGGTCACATTCCGACAAATAATTTCTTGCTGCAAAAATGTTTGGTGTTCCAAAATGCATTTTCAAAATCTATGCATACAATCGAAAAAATCAAAAAGTGTGTCGGACCCTAGGTGGGGTCGAACTTAAGCTGGTTTTACAAAAAAAATCTCATTTTTAGATGCGAGAATTTGAGCAATTTACACTTTATAATCGATTTATGGATGTGTGTAGGTACCCTCCCTATATTTGAGAATACGGTTGGGTGAGCGGAAGAGAAGGGTAAAATCACTCCTCAAATTTGACTTTATTGACTTTCCAACCGTGAATCCAATGGGCAGCAGCATGTTTATTTGTTTAGCAATTTTCCTAGCGCTACCCCTACTACTACTAATATGTACTACATCAACCAAAATAAATTTGGGCAGGGTGAGGACAAATTGTTTTAAAGCAACAGCATTTTGATGCTTCAAAAAGGGGTGCGTAAACAAAATTATTGACAGAATGTGGGGAAACATTAGTCGACTATTCAAATAAAGGCTTTGAAAGGGAATTTTTTTTAAAAGTTAGCTCAGTCAGCCTATGGGTTTGTAGAGCTGAAGTTAACCTGAGCTGACGGTTTCTACCATAGGTGTACCGAAATAAAAACCTTTTTGGGGGTGAAGAAATACTTTTTGTTGGTCCCCCGTTGATTTTTTTAACTTTATTTAGATTTTTAAACTTATCCTAAGCCTTAGTCGCAGAGTACCATACTTACTCTAATAGTAACCCCCTCTAATTGTAGCTCAAGCCCCCAGCGCCCCGAAGGAGGCGCAGGGGGCTTGAGGTGTTTTAGTCAAATTTTCAAAATTCAAATTGGCGCCTTTTGAATTTTAAAACGGAATAAGGGCTGTATAGGGAGGGGAAGGGGAATAAAAGGGGCCACTAATTACGGAGGGCCCACTAACAAGAAGATGTTGAACATAGTTTCGAATACTGTGGCCTGCCGCATATAGAAACTCTGGTATGCATATGTTTTTATGCATCCAGAGTCACTTTCGAGTTATTTGTGTCTGAGGTATGTGGGTGTGCGCATCTCAACTCCAAGCCCTCCGCATATATCGAAGTAGTGTCGAACATCCTCTTTCGGATAAAAAAGTGATTGTTTGGACCCAATTTTAAAGGTGTGGTTTAACCTTTCTTTAGGGAGCATGATTATTTCCCCCATCAAGTGAGCGATCAATATTTGTTGGTACAAGGATATACTCGAATAGTGTGATATTCCTGGATTGCAACAGTCATATATTTATATATTTAGGTTGTTTTTCAACATGATGGGGCTGCAGTTTATAAGGCAGCAGTGTGGAATGTGGAATCGGTCCTGATATTTCTAGGTCTTAATTTTACTTTCTTGAGCCCAAATTAAGTGTTTGCTATAGCCCGATTTTCCGGTTCATCAAATTCTTTTTTTGCCCAAACAATAAGAAACAATAAAACAACAAGATTTTAGAAAGCAAACAAAGAAATTGGTCTTAAAGTGAGGAAGCAAGGTCACTTTATATACCTCACTGATTCAGGGCGTTAATCGGGAAATTGGGTGAGGGGACTACTGTGCACATGCCCTTCCTTGAACTTGGGAATGGTGACCCTCAGGATTAATTGGTGTGGGAGCACATCAACAAGTTTCCAACTGATTGGTCAATTGGACTGTGTGTTGGCAGATAATTGAGTTATGAGAACACAAGCGTGTGAATATACCACACTACCTGTCAATCAACTATGATGATTTCAGCTGGAGATTGGCTGGATTGAGATGTTCGGGCAACGATAAAGAATATTTTTTAAAAAGGTTTTAGGGGAAATAAGAACCGCAATTCTTTCTATCAAAAATGTGCGCGCAGCCAGTGGAAGTCGAATCTTAGAGTTAGATGGTGAATATTTTAAGGGTTATCAGTAAAAATGCAACGCGAAAATGCGAACAGAAAAAATGCCAACAAAAAAGTGCGGGTATTTAAATTTTTGTGCTATTTTTTTCAGTTTTTGCAGTTAATTTTAGTCGGGAAACACGTTTGAACCCGTCCTAATATACGCTGGCCTACCCTGAGCCTAAAGCCTAAGTGCATCCGTATAGAGCAAAAGCTGAGTTACATGTTTAGTGGCCGTGGTGGTAGCATTGATGTTAAAAAGTTATTAACATTTAAGATAAAATTATTATCATTAATATTTTAAAAAAATGAGCTTGAAAGTGCATGTTTAAGGTTAAGGCTTTTTAATTTAATATAAATGGCTATCTTGCATAAAATATTTGGCTAGGAGAGATTTGTTGTTAAATTATTGAGAGATTGCTGAAATTTTTGGCACTTAACGGGTGGAAGAAAAGTTCGGAACGGATTTTTAGAGCCCTATTTTTTAGCATTTCTATTATCGTACAGCCTAGTCTCGTTTATCCGACACCTGATTTTTAAAAATAGGTGTCGGATAAACGAGAGACGCGGGTCTTTATGGCAACGTAAATGGATTTGAGAAAAACGATCGGAAAAATCAGAATCCTTGTAATATTTCGGACTAAAACAACCAAAGACAAGTGGAAAAACATTTTAAAAATTGCATTAAAAAAAGTGTCGGACCCTAGATGGGAACGAATTTGAGGGGGTGTCGGATAAACGAGACTAGATTGTATGTTAAAAAGCTTACTACCATTCAAAAGCCCTGATTCTCCGCTATCAAATGACATATCACAAGTTTATTTCACTCAACAAAATGACCACCATTTGCAGCAATACATAAACGAAGACGTCTTGGAAAGTTGTCGATAGCATTTTGAATCATCTCTTGTAGAGTTGCATCCCATTCTTTTACCAGCGAAACCTTGAGAGCAGCAATTGTTTTGTGGGGCTTGGAACACGCTTTTGACTGCAGGTATGGCCAGACGAAATAGTCCATCACCGTCAGATCGGGTGAGTTGGGCGGCCAGTTGCCTTTGATCGCTGCATTGTCGCCCTAATGGCAATCAACCTTGATGAAATTTGGGAAGTTTTTCTCAATCCACTTCTGAGTTTCCACTGCTCGATGCGAAGGAGCCCATATTGTTGGAAAGTCCAATTGTTTTCCATATTTGCTTCAGCCCACGGAAGAACCTTGCTTTCGAGCATCTGGCGGTATTCTGGACCTTCCGCAGTCTTCCTAGCTTTCAATTCGAAAATGCCGTGGATAATTTGCTGAACTGACCAATGCGAAATTCCGAGCTCATTTGCCAATTTTCTGCTGGAGTCGGGCAGTGGATGTAGCCCTCTTCATAGTCGTTGCAGTAGCAAATCCTGTTGGCAATCAGTTGGATGTTTTCATCTTTCGAACTATTGAAGTTTGATCCTGACTTTTATTCTGGCTGTATCTTATTAGCAAAGTTGTACTTCTTGGGGACAGTATGCATATTTAGGTGACTCAAACAAGGTGAGAGTCGTGTTCTAAGCCAATGTTTCTCTCCAAAATTTTTTTGAAACCTTCTGAACTCTGCAGCTTAAATCCTTTTGCTCGTTTACGTAACCGATCCTCCCATCTCTTATGTCAACTGAGTGTCCAGCTGAGAGACAGTCTAAACACTCCAGTACAAGGGTCATGCCCTCTTCCCCCTCTACTAATCCACTGATGCCGACCAAAAGAGATTGTTACACAACAACCCTCTCCCTTCAAGCACATCAAAATTAGGAGCTTAAGCTAAGCTAACAATCCCATTAGAGATCAGCATATGTTCCAATGCTTATTTTTGAGGTTGATGATGATATTTGGTAGGGGCCAATGTAAATGAACCCTGCTTTATTTACAGTCCTTTATTATTAGGGAGCAAGAGCATAACAATAGAGATTATGTTGTGGTGGTGGTGGGTAAAAGGTGTCTAAATTCACTTAGAAAGTGAGGCACAATGGAATAAGGCAAACTAAAATGTCCGTTTTGTGTTTATTGTTGACTGGGTGCAAGCAATTTGTTTGCTAAGAGTGGTTAGTAAGGGCTGTAAATCAAGGGTTGCTGACACTCAATTTGTGTTTGGATCAAATGAATTTAGAATAAATTCATGTGTGAACAGGAAATTTAGAGGTGTCCATTGACATTCAGCAAACCTTAGGGTCTAACCCAGACTTCGGCAAAACACGAGATAATTTGAAAATATCTTACTTGCTGAAAAATTTCGTGTTTCAAATGACCACCAGATTCTTGTGTCCATTTTGACAAGAACAACTGTACATAAAGATTTGAAAATTTTGAAGTCAGGTCAATTGAAGTGGTGTTTCTAGGGTGGAATCCATACATCTTGAAATTCTGACCTTTCAAATTTTTTGTACAGTTGTTCTTTTTTAAATAACCGCAAGAATCTGGCAGCCATTTTCAGTATTCAGTTTTGGCGCTCGTGTTTCACCAAAGTAGGTATTAAATCTAGAAAAAAATAGAAGTGCCTAAAAATAATGCCTGTTAGAGTGGATTAATAGAATGAAAACAAGTGAATTTTAGTGACATAAAACTTTTTTCATTTTTAATTTTTTAAAAGTGGTGCCGAATATTATCACATCTTTTTCTTTTAAATAAGTTATATCGCAAAAAGTTTAGTTCAAAAATTAACTTATGGAAGCAGCAAGGCTATTTTTTCAAAAAAGCAAATAGTCTTCTTCTGTTTAGTACTTTGGTCACTTTATTCTACTTTTAGACTATAAAACTTGGTGATCAATAGCTTGTTCGAAGAAGAACCCGGATACCAAAACATTGAAAACACAAAAAAATCAATAAGAAACAAAGCTATAAAATCATCTACCATGTGACCGAAAAGTTCCCGGACAAAGTTTAAAGCCAATTTTATCAGTAAAATAAGAACATAAATGCATTTTTTGGTATCATCAGAAAGCCCTTGTTCTCCTCTCTTGAATAGTGTATCGCTTGTCGTTTTATGTCAATAAATTCCATGCTTTAGAATGTCCGATCTGAGCAGGCATTGTGCGACTTTGGGAAGAAGGAAGAAGCAAAGTGAGATCGCTCATGATATGAATGTTCCAAAGCAAACAGTTTGATGCCATCAAGCGATTTCGTGAAACAGGCCGCAATGAAGACAGAGCAGCTGTTTTACGAAATCGCTTGATGGCATCCGAAACTGTTTGCTTTGGAACATTCATATCATGAGCGATCTCACTTTGCTTCTTCCCTTCTTCCCAAAGTCGCACAATGCCTGCTCTCAGATCGGACATTCTAAAGCATGGAATTTATTGACATAAAAACGACAAGCGATACACTATTCAAGAGAAGAGATCAAGGGCTTTCTGATGATACCAAAAAATGCATTTATGTTCTTATTTTACTGAAAAAATTGGCTTTAAACTTTGTCCGGGAACTTTTCGGTCTCATGGTATTACTCAAACTTTTAACCAATCTACTAAAAATAAAAAAAATATTCGTTCTTAACCTTTATTATTGCAGGAACAAGCGCTGCATGGAGTGCGTCTCAACGGAATAGGCCCTCTAGTAGCTGGTTCACCTACTAGCATGGTCGCTGAGGCATGTACTACTAACCAACCAGGAGGCTCGAGTAACAGCTTACTCAACCCCATAGACATCCGCCAATTCCCCCAAAACCCAGCTTTGTGGGAGCTGATGGAGCAGTCAGGAGCAGGACATTTGCCTTCCGCTCCACCACCCTACCTTGCTCAACAACACAGCCAAACAGCTCCTGTTATGATGGTAGGTAGATTGACTTTTGAAATTTCAAAAGCATCGACATTTTTTTTCGCAAAAAACCCTTTTTATAGGCCAATTATGTCCCCTTTACAGGTCAATTACGCTGAAGTCCATTTCTTTTTCACACCTTCTATTAAAACATCTAGGCGGCACTTTTGACCTTTTTTTACCAACAAAAGCTAATGTTTGTGTAACAAAAAGCGGACCAAAGCCGCTTCTAGAGTGATGATTGAGCAGAGAAGTGTCATATGGGGGTGAGAGTGTCAGGTCCACTCAATTAACTTGATTAATGAGCAGCTTGCATACTGGCACTCCTTCTGCTGCTACTGCCATGGCTTACAGCAAATTACAGTTGGCGGCTAGCTAGTATCCGCTAAATAGCCCTTGTTATTATGATTAGAGGGCAGGCTAGCAGGCCAAGTGGCCGATGACCGGAAGAATTTTTGGAATCGAAAAAAGAAATGCGAAATTGCATTAATTGGCTCAAATTTTGGGGTGCAGGGCACAAAAATAAAGATAAAAATAGTTTTTTCAATTTTCTGACTTTATTCTAGAATACATACCGATTTTGCCGTGATTGTTGTTTTTCGGCCAATCTACTCAAACATGTTTTTCGAAAAAAGAAAGAAAGCATTTTTAATTTACGCTGGTTTAACTTGTGCCTAAGCAGAAAAATAACAGGAGCTCAAGCTGAACATCAGTACCCATTCTAGGATAAAGCCTTTTTCAAAAAAGGTTGTAAGTACTTTCACCCGCAAATTATTCTCTTACCCCGCCCAATTATTTATTCACCCTGCAAAATCGTGAAAATTTGTTTCTCTTGAGTATTTCTTTAACTTTTTTTAAACTTTTTATAACAGCTTGTAGCCCTGAATCTCAGCTTTATGACAAACTATCAACTGACTATCTAAAATTTTAAAAAGTTGGAGAAAAAAGTCTTTGTATAGACCAAAATTTTTGAACAATTTGCTCTATACAAAGACTTTTTTATCCAAATTTTTAAAATTTTAGATAGTCAGTTGATAATTTGTTAGAAAGATGAGATCCAGGGATAAATTTTTGGTATAAAAATTTATAAAAAAAATTAAATTTTTATGAGATAAGAACACATTTTTATGATTTGGCGGGGTAAATGAATAATTTGGCATGACAAAACAATTTGAGCCTTTCAAAAAATTGGTAGGGGTACTAATCGAATGCCGTATTCACTCTAATAAACGGGCATGCCCGTTTATTTTTCAACCCCCCAAAAAGTCGGAAAAATTTTGGGTCGATTTTTAGATTTTTGGGTGCTCAACCAAAATCTAACAAATGGAATCAGGTAAACTCGTGGTAACTCAGAAAACGCAAAAAACAGATTTGAAAATTTATTTTTCTGGGCTGAGATATGGGTCCTTGAGGCTGCCCGTTCATTAGAGGGTGCCCGTTCATTAAAGGGTACCCTTTTATTAGAGTGAATACGGTAATCACTATTAAACGGACACTATCTGATAAACGGGCACCCCTCAAGGGGGGTTGGAAAATAAATGGGAACTCCGAAATTAAAAATTTAAGGTACATCTTGTGAGGTTTTAGAGACGATTCATTTTGAATAAACACAATCATTGACTAAGTAGTTAAACAAAGGCTGTGGGTGAAAACACCCGCCGAAATATGTAAATCTCCCGTTAAAATATCTAAATCTCCTGTAAAATTATGTGAATCTCCAGTCAAATTATTAAAACTACTTGTTTCTGTGATTACTTTTGTTTTTTTGTTTTTCGCACCAACATGTAGCCTTGCATATATAGTTTTAAATAAGCTATTAGCTAGCTTAATGTTTAGTATGAAATTAGGAGAATTAATTTTGGAAAAAAGGAATAGAAAAGAAGGAGAAGGACTAGATTTCAAAAAACAAATTGTTCTCCCACTTTCATCAATCGTAAGAACCAAGTACGTTTAATGGAGATTTCACGGTAAAGTTAAAAGTTTTAGAAGGCCTTGAACATGGTCTTCTAACTTAAAATATACTCTATTTTAATGGTCAACTGGTTGTGTTTTTGATTGTGTTTTCGATCGGTTAGTTTTGTCAATTTATGGCTCAAGTTAGCTCAAAATGTAGCCAAGTTTATGTACATTATTTTAAGTGGTCATGTGTTAGTAAGTTGACAGCACTTACAGAGTCAAAAACCTAATGCACATGAATTGTGGTCAGTGAAAAGAGATTTTATACCGTTGATTTTCTCTCCTACTTCTGATTGCGCCTCAGGGGTGCAGGTTATGTTTAAAAAGTCAAGACAGAAAATATTTTGACCCTTGTTTAATTAAACAGAAAGGTTAAAAGCCATCCATCTCTAAAGGTCAATAATAGCCAAGATTAAAGGGAAAGTAGTTCAGGTAGTTCATGCCTGTCCAGCTGAACAAACACACACCAATTAACTTGAAGTGTTTAGAGTCGTCAAAAAGCAAAATAACTAAAAAATAATACCAGTGAGTATATCTATTGTTTTGCAGATGCAGCAAATGCTCAATAACCAAACCTACGGAGTCAACCCTGAAGCCTATTTAGCCAGTCAGCACTTGCTTCAACATCAACAAAACATGGAATTCGTCTCTAACTCACCACTTAACGACATTTAGGCTTCGAGAAAAGGAGAAAAAATTATTGGATTCAGAAGTAAAAAAGTAAAAAATATCTATGATTGCCATTTTGTGTATGTATAATGTAGGGTTGTCAGACCGCAAAGATTGCAAAGTTTGCGCCTCTAAAAATTGCGCAATCTTTGCAAAGATTCAATTCAATATTTGCATCTTAAGAAAATATGCAAAAATTCAGTATTAGAAAATTCTTTGAAACCGTGCATTTATTTTGTTGATAAATTGTTGTTTGCACACCTTTTTTACATCGTCTTTATCACTAATCCTTTTGAAGCTCAAAGATGATTAAACCGAAGCGCTGGTGCTGGAAGTTTTTCGTCTCAAGCGAAGAAGTCATCGATGGCAAGGTGAAGATCAAAGCTACGTGCACGTTTTGTCGCTTTTCATGAAGCGAAAGCGAGAGAATGAATCAGATGAGCCGAAAGAAGAAATAATTGAAGAAACTAATGTTGTGGAGGAAATCGATGAATTTGATTATTCGTTTGATGATGATTAGTTGTTATTTGTTTTGTATAAAAGATTGATTGCATGTCGTTGGATTTAGTACGTGCCATGTAATTGCTGAACATATTTGAATCTTTGCTCAATATTTGCAAAGATTGACAGTCTTTGAAGTCTTTGCGCGCAAACTTTGCACGATTTTCAATCTTTGCAAATTTATGACAACCTTAGTATAATGTGATTAATATATGTCATGTCCATCCTACATTAATATTACCACTTATAATATTTGTTCTTTTAACTCATTTAAATTAGTCTTTTAATAATTTTTTTAAAGATTTTGTTTTTTTAATAGGCCAGAGATTTGAAAATTTTTATGAATGGGCTGAAATTTTTTTTTGGTTTAAATCAACTTAAGGTGAATTAAAAAAGTAGTGCCACATACTCTCAATATCGATCCTGCCTGGGGCCCGAAACACTTTTTTCTAATCTTCGAAGACCTCTTCAAATCAGAATGAAAAAAAAACGTTAAATTTGGGCTCACCTATATTATGAATAAAACTTTTATGAAAATCCATCATTATAAATAAAAGTGTTTTTGAAAAAAATTCAAATGGTAAAAGACGTTTTTCGACAAAAATTGTGCTGTAATTAATTATCAGGAAACTAATTAATCGTGGAAATATTTAGTATAGGAGATAGCTTTCTAGAAATCGCTACCCATGCAACTCATTTTGGGAGCCCGTGTTGGTTATGCTTACTCTATTTCTTATCAAAAACGTTAGGCCATTTCACTGTTAGTGTAGGGGTTACTAGGTCAATTGGCTTACAAAATTGTTATTACTTCCAAGGGTAAACAAACTATTCTATTCAACCCGAAATTGTGAGCTGAAAATGGTTTGTTAAGACGAAAATGCTGTTTAGACTATCCAGAATCTCAATACCCATGGGTACCTGGGTAAGCACCCACTCCAAGGTGGTGGATCATAGATTTTAGGGAATCATTCTAAATGGTCTAACTAACAGCTCTACCTTGCCTAAAACGATGCCCTAAGTACGTTGGTCGTAAGAGCAGGTTTTCTGTCGCCAAATTTTCGAGCTGCATCAATTTTTACAGCTGGACGTTTACCTATAAAAGCGGGGGTCCACCAGTAGAAGTGGGGACTGCCTCAGATTCTAAGGTGTTAATCAGTTAAAACCAGGCTTCGCTCTTTACTTTATCCACTTTAATAATCCTCCATAGGGGAATATTTTTCGAACAGCCTCTGGGGAATCATGCTTGAGGTCCAGTAAGAAGCCTAGTTAGGGCTGTTATACCGGAACATAGTGGCACCAAGAAGCAGAGTTACCAATGTTACTCGTTTAAAGGTAATATGACTAATGTGACTGCTAAGTACTTACCTTATAGCGGACCCTCTTAATGATCTAGAGTCGACTGTATGACAATTTTTCCCGAAAATGTTTAAATATAATAGAGATTTTGTCATGAAAAGTATTTTGCCATTTATTTTTTTTGCAAAAAGACTTTTATTTATAATGATGGATTTTCATAAAAGTTTTATTCATAATGTAGGTGAGCCTACATTTTAGCTTAATTTCGTTTCATTCACTAAAAGTCAGTGTTGACGACTTTTAAAAAAGTGTTTTGGACGCTGGGTGCGGTCGAAATTTTGAAAGTGATAAATAAGATCTAACTGTAAGATAATGCTTTTAATGTTCACTATAAAAATTTCAAATCCTCTTTTCTTAAATCTAAAGATCTATTAGTTTTGTTCTTTAAAATTTATTAGGTAGAAAAATATATTGTAGTAAATATTAAAAAATCTGTTATATTACAATATGTACCACAATGCACTCATACATGAATATAGACACTCTTTTGGTTGACTACCACATTCGCTAGTCAGCAAAAAAAGTAGGAAATTGAGACTATTGTTTTTGTTGCATTGCAGTGTCTTTGAACTCCCGCACTACTATTACTTTTTGGGTCTTTTTGCCTTCTACTACACTACCGGCCATGCAGGAATTGTTGTTTTTAGAATAATAGGGGCAATGATGACTTTAAAACAATGAGAACAACAATAGTAGTAATGTGAAAATTGGTGCAGGTATTTGGGGACATAATTAAAGCAAAAGAAATATAAGTATTGAAACTATGGGTTTTGGCGGTGAAATAAATGGTGGGAACTAGGAGAAAATAGGTTTTTATCTAGACAAAGTATAACACGAAAATAACCTAAAATCGCAAAAACTTTGAACTAGTAAAGTTTTAGAAATCAAAGCAATAATTTGGGCAAGTGAACACTCAAAATAAAACCCTAATATTATGCCTTATTTCAAACGGTCAATTTCTATGCAGTCTAACCTCGGCTCAGTGACTACACATTCAAGTTCGTTCCCGCCTAGCTTACGACATTTATTTTAACACTGAGAAATACCGCCTGTTACATTGGTTTATTTAAATGCAGAATTTCACGTAGATCATTTTTGAAAATATGAGTATGGATGTTTGGATGTGATGAAGTGACCCAATAACCGGTTTGAAATGGACGACCATTTCAAGGAAACTGAAGAATCTCCCGAGAGCCAGACACCACTTATATTCAGACCACATCTAAAAATGTAATATGTCAAAATGATCGCTGGGATCTGCCCTTTCGAATGAGTGTATGTAAGCTCCAATCTATTTGCAGAAAGATATACAACCAGCGTCCAACTCACAAAACCACCATTTTCTCACCTGCCAAATTTTCACTTAAAGCTGCTCAAGAGCGCGTCATAGCAGTGGCCGACTTTCTATAGAAAAAATTGGGAGTGCAATATACCAAAATGATCAGCAGGAAAAATGCTACATAACTAGTACAAAGACTCATAAGACAATAAGCAAATATAACAAAATTAAAGCCAAAACAATTTGACTCCAAAACCACACAAAAAACCGGGCGCTTTTCGACGAGAATTCAGGTGGTTGTGGCTTGGTTTCGAAATTATAGGGCATTTGCTGAAAATAAAAATTTTACGTGATAGAGCACAGCCCGTTATTTTTGGGCTGGTTGAAAAGAAACGGCCATTTACGACCAAGTTTCCATCATACTTCAACGATTCTCACAAAAAGAGGGAAAACACATAGTTTCTGAGAAACAATATAGTTTCATCATTTAGACATGATTCTTTTTAGCGAGCGTTGAGGGTTTAAATGGCAAAATTATCGTGTTTCTCAGAAACGATCGGTAAAATCATAATCTTTGGGATTTGCTGACTAGACTCTCGGATCAGAAATGACAATAGACTTTCAAGTTTAAAAACCTAAGCGGGTTTTTTATTGTTCTTTAAAATCTAACTGTATTTTTGTGTCCTATTGATTTTTCACTTTTTATATTACATTACGACAAATTTTGAAAAGGCACTCGTATTCAAAGTTTCGGGTCTTTAAGCCAATTTTCATGTGATTCATTCTGCATCAATCAAAATTTGAAGCAAGCTATGCTCACCTCAAATATTGTGTGATTTTTAAACTCTAGTCCTTTTTGATAGTCTTTTGTTAGCCAAAAAAGGAAAAAATCAAGTGAACAATCCACTGTTTACTAATTTGTTTTTTGCAAAAGCAGCCAATGTGGGAAAAAATAAGTGTGTGGGCAAAGCCTATTTTTGACTAACTGCGGTCGATGATTTGGAGGTGATGTTTCTTGTGTTGTGCGCTGAATTAATATTCAAAACTGAAAGAATCACTTGAAATTTAAAACAAAAGATTGGCTGTATTTTTGGGACCCCAATTATACAAGCAAGTCTGCATTAGATAGAAGAAGACGAATAAATATGTTAAGGGAACAGTTTTTGTAAAAATGGTTTTATAAATTGAACATATAAGCAACAAGCACATTTTCATAACTGCTAGTATTTACAGCCAAACCTCGATGATATGACTTCTTAGCCCGGTATTATCGATATTATCAAGGTTTGACTGTACTACCTAAATTTGCCCTACTTTTCCCTGTTTTTACTAGAGTATTGCGAGAGCAGTTAACATACCATATATTTCTATTTGCTCAAGTTATCCACGTTTTTGACAGCCTTGATATTTTTTTAAACCTTTCTTTTAACTTTTGTAAAAAAATTCAGTCTCTCTAATCTAATAATTTAGCTTTTCCAAAAGTGCAAGGCACTGTTTTTAATACTCTTTTAGCCACTTTCACCAGTTGAAATTATTGCGCGGCCGTACTTTTGGCGACCTGGCCCGGTTGAAAAAATTTTCGGTTAGGTCCAGCCCGTCTTCCGAATAGTCAACGAATTTTACATAGTCAACCATTTGCACATAGTCAACACATTTCACATAGTTAACGAAATTTTCATAATTACCGTATTTTCTCTAATAGAAGCCCACCCTCTAATAGAAGCCCACCATCCAATAGAAGCCCACCCTCTAATAGAAGCCCCCACCCCTCAAATGCAAATTTTTTTTTGAATATTGATTCTCTTTTGTTAAATTTCTGTATTGTATGTTCAGCTCTTTTAATTTTTTTGTTTCAGAGAAGCGATGGATCTATTTCAAGCAAATGTCCACAATAGAATCTTATTGTCGTATGTCTTGAGTCTCGATCCACCGACCTCTGGGTTATAGGCCCAGCACGCTCCCACTGCGCCACAATGCTAATGCATGAGGGACAATCATGAGAGCTAAATAATTACCATTCAAGAAAAAAAAGAACAATCAGACAACTGCACAATGAGATCCTCGCAACGATTCATTTCAAATCGTTTTGAATCCAAAAATTATTCTAGGCTTATATTAATTTAAATGCTTCAGATAGGTAAAGGTATTCAGATAAAAGTATCATAAGTACTCTTAAAAAGCTAAGATACCCTTGAGAAAGGGTTGGTACTTTTTAGGTGGGGTTACAATGCGGATAGTTAGAATATCCAAGAGGTAGTTAGAACACTTGCCTAATCAGTTAGGGTGTCCTCGATATGGTTGGACTTACCTATTGTCTGAGGTACTCACCTAAAATTGGGGATACCCTACCTAAACACTCTTCTACCTTACATGGTCAACTAAATTCGCATATCCACCCACTCTCGTGGTGTACCTAGCCACCCTCCTCGCACCCCTACTCACTCTCCTGGCACCCCTACTTTTTCTACTGGCACACCTACCCACTTTAGTGGCACTCCTACCCCCCTTTACTGGTACTCTACCCAACTTCCCGACACTCCTACTGGCATCCCTACCTATCCTCCTGGTCCCCTGCCTACCCTCCTGATCACCCCAACTTTGACTTCAACCACCGAAATTTCAAATTTTTGATGACTAATACCCAAATCTTATCATAAAGGTTAAATCTGTATTGAATGGGCTTACCAATGAGTACAGGGGATTAAAATTTTTACAAGTTTCTGCTGTCAAAGAGCACTTCTGGTCAAAGTAAACATAAAAAAGGTGTGGATTTGTCAGAGGATGGAAAAGAAGAGCGTTTTTGGTCACTAGCCTACATTGTCATGCAAATGTTCACTCTGTTACGGTTCTCTCATCGATTTCTCTATGCTTTTGCTATAATTGTCCGTGTGTTCTGAATAAAGGCTTTCACTGGAGTCCGACTTCCGTGGTTATTCGCACGTTAGGGTCTCTGTGTCGATGGCAGCCCTTGTCAGATCCTTTGTAGTAGTTTTTCGAATCGATGGTGTGTGTTTGTGAAAATTACCTATATACAATAAAACAAGCTTTTTCGCAAAAGCTAATTGATCTCAGTGTTCCGGGCACTTTTTTCAAAAAATTTTTGCACCTTAGTCTGGCAACTTTTCATGGGGAGTTCGGAAAAATTTTTTTTAACCCAACTTTTTCTTTCCAATTTTTCAGGGCAAAATTTTTTTTTCTTTTTTCAATTTTTTGAGGGTGTTCCTGCGTTTTCTCGGAGCTGGACTTAACAAAAGGGCAAAACTGCAACATTTCAGCTATCCAACAAAAAAAAGATCAGGCCAAAATGATAAAAAAAATTCCGACTTCTGCCCCGGACAAGCGACCAAATTCTTTAAAAATTGTCAAAATTTCGAATTTTTCAATTTGGCGCCAAAATTCGAAATTTTTTGTCTCGATGGGAATCAGAGCTGATTGGTGTTTCTAGGGCAACTTTTTGCGCTGAGAAACATTTGAAACAAAATTTTTAAAATTTTCGACAAAATTTTGATTTTTCGTCATTTAAAATTCAAAAATGGCGCAAAATTCAAAAATTTTTTTCTTGATGGGAATCAAAGGTAATTATTATTTCTAAATTCACTATGCACTGGAAAACATTCGAAAAACCCTTTTTTTTTAATTTTTCACAAAATTTTGAGATTTTCAGCATTTGAAATTCAAATTGGCGCGGAAATCTGCGAATCATGCGATTTCACCAACCGAAACCGGTGGGCTCACTGGCATCACTGGGCTCACCGGAACCACCAGCAGGTACCCGAACCACCAGCGGGTACCCCAACACCACCGTAAATACTCCCGAACCACCAGCGGGTACCCGAACAACCAGCGTGTACCGGAACCACCAGCCAATACCCAAACCACGTGGATGGGTTGGACCACCTGGTGGGTATAATACCCCAGGCAGGGTTAGGTGACCTGAAAGTGGATATAATACCCCAGGCAGGGTTAGGTGACCTGAAAGTGGATATAATACCCCAGGCTGGGTCAAATGTTTTAAAGTCGGGTATAATACCCCAGGCTGGGTTAGATGTCCTGAAAGTGGATATAATACCCCAGGCTGGGTGAAAGTGGATGTCCTGAAAGTGGATATAATACCCCAGGCTGGGTTGGATGTCCTGGGATAAATTGGGTATGTCAATACCCCAGGTCTGGGTATTAGGTGGATGTCCTGAAAGTGGATATAATACCCCAGGCTGGGTTGGATGTGACCTGAAAGTGGATATAATACCCCAGGCTGGGTCAAATGTTTTAAAGTCGGGTATAATACCCCAGGCTGGGTTGGATATCCTGAAAGTGGATATAATACCCCAGGCTGGGTTAGATGGATCCTGAAAGTGGGTATAATACCCCAGGCTGGGTTGGAAATGGATATAATACCCCCTGAAAGTGGATATAATACCCCAGACTGGGTTGGATGTCCTGAAAGTAGGTATAATACCCCATGCTGGGTTAGATTCCTGAAAGTAGGTACGCAATCCAAGGTCAGATGTTTTAAAGGCGGGTATAATAAAATTCAATAAAATTCTGGCCGCATTAGCGGCCATCTAGCACCAATACAACGCGCGCAGCGCGTTTAAAATACAACAAAAAATTTGAAATAATTGTTCAGCTGAAGTGCGCTTTCTCAAACAGTTTTTACTGGGTTAAAATATCTGCTCCTGGGCCTCCCTAGTTTAAATTTAAATTAAAAACGTTTTTAAAATATGGATTTGTTAAATATAAGTCGTATCGGAAAAGGTCATTTGATATCGCTTAAGTTGTGTTGACTTTTGGTTGGAAACTGCAATTACAGTCGACCCTCGATAGTAGATACCCCCGATAATAGATACCCCTCGATAGTAGATACCCTTAGCACATATTTGGTTGGTTTTAGTTTAAATAAGGCAAATCATACCCCCGATAGTAGATACCAGTGTTGTAAAAGCACCGGTGCCGGCACCGGCACCGGCACCGGTGCCGGCACCGGTGCCGGTGCCGAATTTTGACTTGGCACCGGTGCGGTGCCGGTGCGGTGCCAAACAAGGTCCGGTGCCGGTGCTGGTGCCGGTGCGCGAATTTTTTGAGGTGGTGCCGTATTTTTTATCTGTTTTCTGTTAAAATTGTGATCAATTTTAAGACAAGCTGAGCTTTTATTTGTAAAAAACGACAGGATGTTACTTAAAAAGTTTCAATAAACAGATATTGTTCACAGATGCCGATTCAAATTTCCATGTTTATGATTTGAATCAAGATTTCTTTTACATGGAGTTTCCACTCAGCTTTGGTCATTGGAGGTAGTGTAGGCTCTGTTGAATGTTCTTCTCCGTCTTCCCACCAGTCCACGAGTTTATCGGACAACCAGGAGAGACCTAATATACCTGCGGCATTGACAAACAGCTGCTTAAAGCTACTGACTCCAACCAAGCGCAAGAATCCAGTCATTATATTACAGCATAAACAAAGGAATTCATGCATCTGGAAAAACACTCTCTTTGACTGTCGACGTTGTGACGACAAAGGGTATGCTTCATATTCATAAGAATCGTAGGGCACTATTATGATTCATCAAAACAGAAAATAATGGTTGTTGGACTGGACATCGTTGAAATGAAAAAAAGACACACCGGTAACTACATTAGAAAAGAGTTCTAATTAATTATAATAAATTACACATTTTAAGCTAACTGTTGTCTAATTTTATTGCTGCCATATTTTCATGACGTTTTCAACCTTCATTAAAAACAAAATTTTGCATTTTCGCTCATTCTGCTGTCTCTTACGATATCTTTCAAAAAACTATCTTTTTTATCTAACATTTCAAGTGGTCGGTGCCGGCACCGGTGTTTTAAGACGGTGCCGGTGCCGGTGCCAAGCAGTATGTCCGGTGCTGGTGCCGGTGCCGGTGCCAACTTTTAGTTTTTTACAACACTGGTAGATACCCTTGATAATAGATACCCCTCGATAATAGATACCATCTGACTCTTACACTGACCTTTATTTTGCCCTCGATAACAGATACCTCTGACACTCAAGTCTAAATGGAAAGCCATTTCTTTTTCAAAGTGTAATTTTGGAAATTATTTGTTCAGATTTGCCTATTTTTTTAATTGGTGCTTATGTTTGGCTCGAAATCTCGCGATATTATTTTAATTTGTTTATTCATTCGAGATTTATTACACTGTTACTTTATGCTTTTGTACTGGATGCTTACGACAATATTATTTCACCACAGGATACTTCACCCCTTAAGACACTTTACCCCCTGAGACACTTCACCCCCTGAGACACTTCACCCCCGGGATAAAAATTATAGCATAATTTATTTTCTTACCCTGTTAATTTAGGCTTAGGCAAGGGTAGGCCAGCGTTTGTTAGGACGGACTCAAACATGTTCCCCGAACTACAAAAAGTTAAAAAATATGTTTGGGGACTTTCTTTGTGGCAAACTAGTCAGTTTGAAAAACGGGGCAAACTGGCCGTGGGGCGAGTGGAAGGCCGTGGATTTTTTAAAACACATTTTTACAGTCAAGCTTCAACTTTTTTTTCACATATTAATTTCAAATAATGTCAGACCCTGCTAAAAATCGAACTTCCGGGGGTGTTGTATATAAAATTAGGTCCGAGGATTGAGGGGGGAGGTGTATATCGAAGTAGCGCCAAAATATTCTTACTTAAGATAAAAACCACAAATAAAATGTCCTTTTCCAGAACTTGGAAAAATTTGCAAATGTATTAGAAAAAAATAAACTCTACGAATTTCAAAAAATTAATGTGAAGCAGACTAATTGAAAAACTAATAGAGTAAGTTGTGTGGTCAAACTATAAAAAGACAAACATTCCTGCCTTCCAAGATAATAGCCTTTTCTTATTTGTTTCAAAAATGCAATAAAATCTTGGAGCTAAGATAACAATGGTCTAGTTAGTACCACCCGCTTGGATGAGTCTCATTAATTGGCTAATAAGAGGCTCGTAAAATCTGGTTGAGAAAATCAACTAGTTTAATTTAATGCTCGCTAACAAAAAATATATTTTTGAAAGCAATGCAAAAAATTATGGTCGAAAGTCAAAATGATATTTTAGGTTATATGCAAAAAGCTGATATACCTTTAAAAATATGCGTACCTTTTTTTAATGTACAGTTGAGTCCCGCAATTACGCCACACATCGGAACCACATTAGAGGGACGTTATAGAGGTGGTTGTGTTAAATTGGGTCTAAACTTTGTTGTGTTTGTTTGTCGACCATCCAAATTTGTAAATTTCAAGGTCCCGCTACGCTAGGAGTGTCGTTATATTGATGTGGCGTTGTAGCAGGACTCCACTATACAGTCGACACTTTCACATAGGACAAAAAATTTTTATTTATTTGGCCTGCACTTACTTATTTTCAACGTTAGGATGCTCTGACTAAGGACGGAATTCGGATAGTCCCTTGGGTGTCCTAAGTGGGAGCGTTGGCTGTGTATATGCCTTATTGTTAGAACTCCGTTCCAAACTTTTGACTCATCCGTTATTTTGGAATTATTATTTTTGTTTGCATTTATAAATTTTTCAAAGTTTTTAACTGTTTACTAGTCGATGTCCAACGTTGCTTGACATTGCTACATCAGACAAGTTAACCGACTTCCATAGCTTTTATGCATGAATCTGTTAATTATATTGAGCAATAAATGAATTTCAAATTTTATCATTGTCGATAAAATGTATGTGGTCTTGCGCTCATTCAAACCTTTGAAATAACAGCCTGTCAAGTTAAGCAAATAACAGCAAAAAGGCGCTAAAAGCATGCATAAAACCAGTGCTGTGAAAATCTCTGCTCTTCGCTCCGCTCTTTGCTCCGCTCTGCTCTGCTCCGAGCAAAAAGCCAGAGCCGGAGCGAAATTTTGAAATGTGGGAGCAAACAGCCAGAGCGAAATTTTGAAATCTGGGAGCAGAGAGCCAGAGCCGGAGCGAAAATTTTAAATTTGGGAGCAAAGAGCCAGAGCGAAATTTTGAAATCTGGAAGCACAAAACTAGAGTTAAAACGAGACGTGCATAAAAATTACGAGCAGATGCCTTTGTAGCAAAGGCGGGAATATAATACAGTCAACTCTCGATAATCCGTCATCTCGCTAATCCGTCACTCTCGATTATCCGTCACCTTCGCGACGATTTGGTTGGTTTTGCCCTAAATAAGACAAAACGTCACTCGCTAATCCGTCATCTCGATAATCCGTCACCCTTGATAATCCGTCACTTAAATGGTGAACATTATCAATAAATCAACTCTTGTTAATCCGTCACTTTATGTTTTCATGCATCTTTTTTGTTTTAACTTGCCGATGAGTAATCCTAAACGTCCGAACACTGGAAGAGAAGAAAGCAATACTTGATGCGGCGGCCAAAAACTCCAATCGTTCTGCGCTAGCCAAGCAATTCGGTGTGGCTAGAACAACTATTAACGACATTTTGAGCCAGAAACAGAGTATCCTCAGTGCAATCGACGGTGGAAGTGAAGCCAAGCGTGCGCGACTGACATCCGACAATCATCAACAGATGGAAAAAGCACTTATCCGGTGGCACAAACAGATCAGGAGTCAAAATGTTCCAGTGAGCGGTGAATTGCTAAAGGTTAGAACTTTTTGCCTTGCGTGCTTTTTGTGTTTGTTCAAGTAAATGTGATGCTCATGCAACCTTTCGTAGGAAAAGCGCTGGCGATAGCGAATAAGCTGGAAATTGTCGACTTCAAAGCTAGCGAGGGATGTTTGACCACTTTCAAGGGCCGTCATGGAATCAAATTCAAGACAGAGCAAGGTGAAGCTGGGTCGGTCGATGTCGGTTCTGCTCGTGAGTGGAAAGAAAAAGGTCTTTTCGAGGCACTGGTGCACTTCTCAGCAGAGGATATTTTCAATGCGGACGAAACGGGATTGTTTTGGCAGCTATTACCAAACAAGACAATAGCTTTTAAGGATTAGTTTTTTCATGCCCTTTTGCTTAGTTTTGTGCTCATATTTATTTAGGGGACAGATCCGCTGGCGGGAAGAAGAGCAAGCAACGCATTACCGTGCTCGTCTGTGCTAATATGTCGGGATCGCAAAAGTTGACGCTGCTGGTGACGGCAAAGCCAAGATGTTTCAAGAATGTAAATGTGCCGGTAGAGTACAAAGCCAACAAGAAGCTTGGATGACGGGTATTTTAACATATTCAAATGTTATTGTTTTAAGATAAAATTATCAGGGTCAATTTTCGAGACCTTTCTGGAAAAATGGGATAAGAAGCTCAAGAAGGACGATCGAGAAGGCGCGTCAAAAGAAGCAGTCGCGAATCACTAACTTCTTCTCGTATGACCGTTAAAGCGCAGTTTTCTTATGAGGAATTGTTATGGGTGTTCAAATAAACAGTACTTTTGGTTGAATGAACGGATTTTAATCGCTTAATGTTGTAGAGTGGAGTTCTTATCGAACTGTTCATGTAAATCTGTATTTTCGGTGATAGTTATGTGCTTCCTGAGTTGTCACTCGATAATCCGTCACTCTCCCAATTTTTTTATATGCATCAAACTCTCGATAATCCGTCATCTCGCTAATCCGTCACTCTTGATAATCCGTCACCCCACGGCCGGTCCCAAGGGGTGACGGATTATCGAGAGTGGACTGTATTCGAAATTTCTGCTCTTTTAACTGTGTGTTTGCATTTATTTTTTCGCTAGTTTTTGTTTTATTAAAATTTTTTTTTATAAAATGTCAATTATTGTACTAATAAACACTTTTTTTGTTTTAGCTGCCATGTTTTTTTCAAGTAAAAGCGCTGTCTATTCTCTTCTTGCTATCAGTACCGTATTCGGACTCATTCTGGGACGAATTCCAAGCAGCAGTGGACTCCAAAAATCTGCCTTCAGTTCAAAAATTGGCCTACTTAAACTCCTGCCTCAGTGACAATGCTCTGGCCAAGGTGAGAGGCTATGCGGTTGTTGAACACAATTACACAACCGTAGTAGATGTACTGAAAAAGAGCTTTGGAAACAAAGCAGTTGCCACCAGCCTCCTCCACAGCCAACTCAGAGACCTGAAAGCAGGAAATGGCGACACCAAATCCTTGCGCCTGTTCAATAATGAACTTGAACGCATCCTATTGCAGATGAGCAGCTTGGTGAAGACTCTAATAGCCCCTTTGTAATAGCCCTCGTCGAATCCAAAATGCCAAGAGGAGTTATGACAGAAATCTGTCGGAAAAAAGAGGGCATGGCAGACTGGAACATACAGGCTCTGAAGGCAGCAATTGACAGTTTGATCAACTTGAGAGAAGAGGTGGATCGAACTTGTGGACCATATGTAAAACCACAGAAGGGAGACAGGCCAGCAAAGGACAACAAAAGTTTAGCCAGCACACCAACTTCTTCTTTTGCTACTACAACAAAAGACAGCAAGGAAAAGAATGCAGCAAAACCAAAGGAAGGCAAGGAGACAACCACTCCACATGAAAAGGCAGGTGACCAAAAGAAGAAGAAGTTCCCTTGCACTTTCTGCGATGGTGACCACAACAGGCTGGATTGCAGTACATATGCAACTGCACAGGCTCGCCTTGGTAAGGCCAGAGAAAAAGACCTATGTGAGAGATGTCTCCACCCTTTAGAGAAGCACAAAAGAGAGTGTAGAGCTAGAGATTGCTTTGTGTGCGATGAGAAACATCATTTTACTCTGTGCCTCAACAGAAAATCATGCAGCCAGAAGAGCAGCAATTTGACCAGCCTGCTAACTAACAAAAGCAGAGCAACTATTTTGGGTGCTGTCAAGGCCACCATCTCCAACCCACACAAGCCACACATATCGACCGAAGTTTAGGTGCTTCTTGACTCCTGTAGTGAGGCCACTTCTGCCGTGGAGAAGCTCCAACTAAAGTTGAAGAAGAAAGATGACCTCACTCTTCATGTCTGTGGTGAGACCAAGTCAAACGAACTGACATCATATGCAGTACCAGTCAAACTGCACCTCAAAAATGGAAGTAACATCTACATCAATGCTAACACGTTAGGCAACATCACAGCTGGAACAGTTTGGCAGATCAAAGACAATGATCTACTCAGCTCCAGCCCAATTGAAGTGGAGATGTTGATTGGAGTGGCTCTAGAGAATCAACGAACTCACGACATGCACTACGAACAGTATTTGGATGGCAAAGCGGCTCCAAAGAAACGACAAATCTACTCGGATGCCGATGCTAGAATTCTCGCCAAGGTCCATCTTCACGATGCCAATTTCACAGATGTTGATCTTATGGCTTATTATCTAGTGCGTTTTGTCCGTGTTCGGATTTTCGTTTACTTTACAAATAAAACCCTTCTATGATTACTATCATTTGCAAGGTAAACCCGCATCCGCATGCGGGTGCGAATGCGGTGCGGATTCGGAATCACGTTCACAATGACACTTCAAAGTGCTAAAAAAAATTCTTTAAATCATTTGATCAAACGGTTATATGAACTCTGCAAATGGTTCGCTTTAATCCGTTTGCTTCAAAAGGTTTATAGCGTAGTATAGAAAAAACCAAAAAAAAATGTTTTTTTTTGTTTCGTACACAGTCAAAACTCCATAGAACGTGACTCTATATACCGTATTTCCTCTAATAGGAGAACATGCTCTAATAAGTGGACACCTCATTTTCGCAAAATTGCGAAACTAGTCCTATAAAGAATTCTCATTATGTCTAGTAAAGAGTACTGCGGTTAGGGATTTGTCTTTTAAAAACAAGCCAACCTGGGATTCGGGTGTTGGCCTGACATTTAAAAAAGAATATGTCCTGATGATAGTAGTCTGCCTACGACTACAATCAAAGACGTAGTCAAAATTTTATTAAGGAAGGGGTGGGGTCGCTAAACCCCACCTAGAGGTTGTTTTACTACATCGTTTTCGACTCTCACACTACGTTTAATCTAAAATTTTTTTGTGAAAAAAATTCAAGGGGGTGCGAAGCCCGGCTAGCCCCACCCTATATACGACCATGACCACAATAAATCATGACTAGTCGGTATATGGCATTTTGATTAAAGAGTTTTAGTTATAATCATGTGAGGACTTCTTATTGTGTCTTGTAAAGACTACTGCGGTTAGAAATTAGTCTTTCAGACACTGGTCTACGTAGGAGTTGTCAAACAATAGTCTCGAAAAGACCTTTTTCTTTCCACTCACGAACAGACATTCACCTTGCTCTGTCTTGAATTTGATTCCATGACGGCTCTTGCAGTATTTAGGTTCGTTTTCTAAAAAGCTTTTTCAATTCTTGAAATCTGCTTTAGAAATACCTTCACAATTGGCGAGACGGAAGACGCTTTGACTGATGAAAAAGAAACAAAAGACGAAGCAAAATCTGATGAAGAGCAAGATTTAGAATCTTTCCTGGAGGGATGAAATGGAGATAAGGCTAAGGCTGCCTTACGAACATCGGTAGAAATTAAAAATTTGATTAAAAATTTTTGAAGAAATTTATTTAGTATAAAAAACTCGGCTTAAAGAATTGTCCGAATATGTTCAAGAAGAAAGTGGCTCATTATTTGGATTTGGAAGTTTTCTATCGGAAAAGGTATCTGTTGATTCACTCGAGCAGGAAATATCTGCTTATTTTCCAACTGTGTCTAAAGGTTCGGTTAAAAAAAACTCATTTGATTTCTGGTTCCAAAATAAAGAGGTAACACCCTTTTTATAAAATAGTTAGCTATTACCTACTAGTTTATAATTTTAAGGCCATGCCTAAGCTTTCGAAAATGGCTCTAATCATTCTTCCATCACCGGCAACCTCAGCGAGTGTAGAAAGGCTCTTTTCTGGTGTGACATTCAATACCGCTGGACACGAAGGGAACACAAGACCCGAACTTTTGAAAAAAACGAGTTCTTCTAAACTATAATAAGCATTTCATTGGACTTTAATTTCAACTTTTGAATATAATAAAAGTAAAAATTTGTTGCTATTTTGAGTTTTTGAAATTTTCGAGCCTTTCCGGAAGTGGTGTATTCTGGTGGCAGTCACCGCCACCGGTGGCGGTGACTGCCACACTTGCTGGTGGCGGTGGCGGTGGCTATTTTTGAACTTTTACCACACTGCCTGATACCCTTGGTAAATTCTAACAACTGAACGGTGTTTTGTATTTTTGCCACTTTCAGGTTGTATAGATGGCAAGCACATCGAGATAAAAAAGCCAGCATATTCCGGATCACATTTACTTGAACAAAAACAAGGCAAAAAATTCTAACCTTCAGCAATTCACCGCTCACTTGAATATTCTGATTCATGATGAATGCTTCTTCCATGTGTTGATGCTTGCCGGATGTCAGTCGCGCACGCTTGGCTTCACTTCCACCTTCGATCGCACTGAGGATACTCTGTTTCTCGCTCAGAATATCGTTAATAGTTGTTCCAGGCATACCAAATTGCTTGGCTAGCGCAGAAAGATTGGAGTTTTTGGCCACCGCATCAAGTATTGCTTTCTTCTCTTCCAGTGTTCGCTTCTTGTTCGGACGTTTAAGAGTACTCATCGGTAAGTTAAAACAAAAAAGATGCATGAAAACATAAAGTGACGGATTAACAAGAGTTTATTTATTGATAATTTTCACCATTTAAGTGACGGATTATCAAGGGTGACGGATTATCGAGATGACGGATTAGCGAGTGACGTTTTGCCTTATTTAAGGCGAAACCAACCAAATCGTCACGAAGGTTTCGGATTATCGAGAGTTGACTGTAGACTCAAATAACTTTTTTTTTAAAATGAATAACATTTTGAATAACATTAGTGTTTTTGTCAAAGTTGTCAAAACACAAAATAACACAAAAAACTATTATTTTTTACCGTTTTACTTAAGCTTTTTTATTTTTTAATAATGAAATCTCTATATAGTATTTGGCATGTGTCTGTCTGTCCGTTTATCGCCACTTTTGTCTTTAAGCGCGATTTTCTGCCGTCTTTTGTGAACTAATGTCGGATATCTCTCCGGAACCATCAAGCTCAACATCTTAGCTTTCTTTTAAGCACAATTGCGTTCAATTAAACTCGCATCAAACATTTTTTTTCTTGCCCTCCATCTCTATATAGTATTTGGCATGTGTGGGTGTGCGGGTGGGTGGTTCGCCACTTTTGTGTTCAAGCCTAATTTTCTGCCAATTTTCGCGAACCGATGTTGGATATCTCAACGGAACCCTCAAGTTCAACATATTGGCTTTCTGTTGAGCACAAACACGTATGATTTAAGTTGCTTCTAAATAACATTTTCATTGCACTCTAAATTGGAGACGGTGGATTTTAGCCTGGATTTAGGGTGGATTTCGGTGTTCAATCCCGATTTCTCACTATTTTTTGCAAACCTATGATTTTTTTTACTAAAACTTTCAACTATAATATCTTAACTTCCTTTCGAGCACAAGATCGTTAAAATAAGGGTGGTTCTAATAAAAGTTTGGGTGAACCCAAGAGGAGGATACCCAGAAGAGGTGTACCCAGGAGGAAAGTAGCCAGGAGGAGGGTAGCCAAGAAGGGATACCCAAAAGAGGATACCCAGGAGGAAGGCAACCAGGAGGAGGGTGGTTAGGAGGAGGGTATCTAGGAGAAGGGTAGCCTGGAGGGTACCCAAGAGGGGTTTACCAAGAAGGAGGGTAACCAGGAGGAAGTTCTCAGAAGGAGGGTAGGTAGGAAGGGGTGAACCAGAAGGGAGGTACCCAGGAAAAAGGAAGGCGGGAGGAGGGCTGCCATGAGGAGGTAGCCAGAAGGAGGTTAGCCAAAAGAAGGGTATCCAGGAACAAGGTAGGCAGGACGGGGTGGGCAGGAGGAGGGTACCCAGTAAGAGGGTAGATAGGATACCCAGGAAGAGGTGATTATGGAGATATATGATGGATTAATATTTATTAGAATTTCAAAATACGATGGCGCCCATAGGCGCCTGTTGCCCCTAGTAATAGATATCTATTATTTTTAACGTGTACTTCTGTATTTACTTCTTAGCATTTATTTGTACAAAAACAAGAGCAGATGATGCTGCGAATTTCCGTTAAGTAAAAAAATACTTTTTTGCTAACCACATGAAACTTTAGTTCTTCTCTAAGAACAAAACCAAGAAAACTTGTGACAAAATGCTCAAATATTTGCATAGTATTGAAAGTGAATAGCTTGTGGCCTTATAATTTCATTTTGTTCAACAAACATCAACCTATCAATGATTTTTGCTTTCTTATGTTCTAACACAAACAATTGTTTTTTAACAATATATTTTTGTAACAAATAGAGGCTAATGATTGGCACCCTGACACATTTCAGAACATAATTTTGGGATCTGGAGCTTTTTTAAACCCACTTGTCTTACTCGTAAAGTCCAGGAGGGCTTCAATGTCCGGTTTTGACGGGTGCTATAAAAGAACGATTTGAAAAAATAAATTTTTATAATTAAAACTTTTCTTGTTGCTTGTTCTGGACAAAAAAATGACTTGCCTTATGCAACTATACATTTTTGTATTTCTTAATTCTAGTGAAACCAAAACATGTGATTGTATCCGGATAAAACCACCGTTTTGTAGCTAATTTTTCTATAAACATTTTAAAGCCAACTAAAAGAGGCTGACAATTCATTATTAGAATGTTTGTTTACACCTTTTGCCGAATTCAAAAACTACTTTCTAATATATTTTTTCTTAGAAATCCTTTTTTTTATTTGAAGTAAAACAGTTTCATAAATATTTTGCCTTATATTTTGTCTAATTTCATTTTTGCACAGGACATGTAAGGCATTAGATTTTCACAGTGTGTTTATTTTTTATTTTTAGTAATTTAAGTAATCTATTTTGTTTTGATCTGTGTAGCCCATAGAAGAAATTATAATATTCGTAAGGAAAACAGTTGTCAACATTCCTCTAAAACAATCCCATTACCAAAAGATAAAAAACTTTTGCTTAATCTTTAAATTTACTTACGGAATGACTTCTAATAATTCTCTGAACCAAAAGGGAAAAAGTACCTATTTTAGAATGCCTCGGAAGCTTATGGCTTGTTCATGTACTTCGAGGTCGAACTTGAGGTGTTTATGTAGTAGTCCATGTTGGTGTTCATGCGTATTTATTAGGCTTGGGTGGTGAGAAACGGGAATGGGAATTCCAAAATTACCGGAATCCCAAGGGGAAAAGGGAAAATTTAATATCAACAGAAGATTGAATATTCAGTGGCTTTTATTCAACACGGGAAGGCCGCACTGTGAGACCGACTCATTTCGGTGCAGAATTTAATGGAGAATCCAATTTACTTACTCGGTCACTATGACCTGCTCAAAATGCGATTCTAAAAAGTGTCATTTTTGAGCATTTGCTCAACATTCAAAGGGCCTTAAATAGCAATTTTTGTAGACGATGCTTTTTGATCTTTTGAGTGTTATAAATTTTATTAGACGTGCTTTCAAATGAAATACTACACACCTGTATATGTTACAAAAATCTCAGATAAAAGAATAAAAAACAAAATTTCGTTTTTTGAACGAAATTAAGTTAAAAAGAGATGATGAGTGACAAGCAAAATGCTAACAAAAAGAACTGAAGTTACAAAAGAATTGACGGTTTGGCCTCAAAAAATTAGCAAAAAAAAAGTCCACACCCCGGAGCTTCAAGGTGGCTTTTTCAAATCCAAAATTTGTATTTTTTCAAAAAGCTACACCGAGGCTTAAAAAGCCACAGCTGGCCAATTCTGTAAAAAATTGTCCGAAAGCAAACTTTTTTTCGCTTCGAGACTAAATAAATTTGATATTTTCGATTTCGGGAAAATTGCGGATTTTTCGAAAAGTCAGCGGGCGGGAAACGGGATTTTAAACTTTCAACTGGAGGGAAACGGGAATGGGAAAATCAACATTTTCGAGATTCTCAAAGCGGGAATCCCGTGGGATTCCCTGCCCGGGCCAAGCCTAGTATTTATTATTATGGGTTAAGCAACAACACTCTTTTACTCTGTGCTTGATTTATTGCTCGTGCTCAATCAGCCACTCTTCATACTTATGGCTAAACACGCTGGTGTATTGAAAAAAGATGCACCCAGCCTTAGATCTCTTGTGGACGTCCTCAACGAGGAGAGCCACATGGGAGAGAGCCTCAGCACTCGGCGAAGAGTTCACAGCCTTCAGAATGGTCTCCTTCATTATTTCCTTCTTGGCCTTACGCTTGCAAAAGATGTCAGCATGAAGCTTGTTATGGTTTTAATGGTATTGGATTGATCTTTTTACAGTAATTTTACTTGTCATTGTCGTGCTTGTGAGGAAATAATAACTAAATATACACTAACACTAACATCGACTATATAAACATCTTTGAGTTCGAGTTCGTGTTCGAATTTGGATTTTTTGGCTATGCGAACACCTTTACCTGAACTCGAAGTACGTGAACAAGCCATTACGAAGTGCCAAGCAAAGGAGCAACGAAAAAGCTGTCCTCAAAGTAAAAAAAGCCTAAGATTTCCCGAAAAGCATCATCCAATCAAGGATTGGAGGTCTCTATCTAATCAACTGGGACGCCAAGACGGTAATATAAGAAACTGTAATTCCTATAAAGATTGTCTATACAAACATAGATGAGCAAGGAAGACTTAAAAGCGACATCAAGCTGAAAGCGATCCCATACAAGTACAGAGAAAAAAATAGAAAATAACTTGTTTAGGTATATTGTAGACGGCAATTAGTAGAGGGCCATTAGTACAATTAATTTGCAATTAGTAGTGTGAATACGATAACCGAAAATCAATTTTTCACTTGAAAACTTCATGGTCTAAAAAAATATGACACCCTGTAAATAGACATGTTTGGTATGTCTTCTGCAAGTGTAACTAGCCTGAATAAGGCTAATTTCATGTTGTTCTTGCCCTAACAAAAGAAAAAGGAAGTTTGGATAAGTCAGACATTGCCCGATTAGCCTCTATTACTAGGCCATATGGATGACTACTACTTATAGCCTCCTCCTCCTCCTACTACTCCTTATAAGTGTCTTTTTATATAATCTTACAAAGAAAATATTTTTCACATTTATTTATTTCACAAAAATTTTGTGATCCACTATTTTCAATCCATATTCTAGCAAAAATGTGCTAATTAAACTTTAAGTGATCATTTGAAATAGAATCGTTTTAAATACAACTAATTGCTGACTCAATTAGATTATTTTTTTTTAAAATTCAGGTAGTTTAGCTTGTTATCTACTTGTAACAGGTTTTTGTACCTAGCTAAAGATTGTAAATAAAGTAACAGTGTTTTGGTTTAGTTAAACCGTATTCAAAATATTGTCTTAAAGGACCATTGCCGTCTACGGCCACAAAAATTTCGTATTTTTGAATTGGCGGGGGACAGCTTTTTTACTCCGAAAATGCACAAAATTATTTTTCGAAATTAAAATGTGGCTTTTTATTTTTTGGTCGGTTTCTCATTGGAGCTCTGCTATTTTTTCTTTTATCTCCTCGCCGTCTTTTGCTTTTCTTGTCGTTTTTAGGCATGTGCAGGATGAGTGTTGAGAAGAAGTGGTCCCGTACGAATGAGGTCATGAAATCAACAGTCATCAAAACTTCGTCGTGTTCTATTTATGTGATGGTCGACAGTTTTCAATAAAATTAATTTGTATGCCGTTTGTCGAATTTGTAGACTAGTCCCTTAGTCCTTTTCTGCCGCTCCTTTGTCAAAAGTATAGTTTTCTTCAAAGAGTTTTTACATAAATTTATATTGCCTTTAGCAAGAAAATGGTGTGCGTTGTATGTAGAAAAAAGGTTGGCAGCGACAATGCTGCAAAAATCAATTGCAATGCAGTAATTTTGAAAATATTGTCTAGTGATCAGTTCTTGTGGGATATTGCAAGGCTAAGCACGGAAAATCAATTGTTGAATGTTTCAACTCGATTGCAATCAAATACCGACCAAAAAGAAAATTTTTGTGAGCCAATATTTTCACGAGGTAATAATATTAGAATTATTTCAGCACAATGAAGGGGTTTATCGGATGAACTCAACTAGCTGCAATGCATTTTAATAACCTCGTTGAACAGGAAGAAACAGCTTTCAGAAAAATAATCGGATCAAAGAAAACAACATCCAAAACGCTGAACAAAACTGTCTACAAAAACATCAAATCCTCTCCTGATTCACGCTGGAAAGTGGATTTGGTCAACAGAGTTCACAAAAGAAGAGCTAAAACGACATCAGATGAAATGCAACTTGGTGACGAGGACTTCTTAGACGGTCTGGAAGAGGAAGAAGCTAGGGAAATCACAACAATGGACCAAATTTTTATCGACGAAGGCCATGATGAAAATACATACAGTTATGATTCTGACGATTGATATTTCTTGTTGATGATTATTGATGGCATAAACCTATTCGACAAGACGTACGGGACCACTTCTTCTAAATGCTCATCCTGCATATGCCTAAAATCGACAAGAAAATCAAAATACGGCGAGGAGATAAAAGAAGAACTTATCTAATACACGCACCCGTAAGATTGTTTGCGATCAAGCTTGGGAATCTCTTATCCGAAAGCGCCCTACAAAAAGACTATTGAAAGACAAGACACTATCGAAAGAAAATAATGCCATCAGAAAATAGCAGAGCTCCAATGAGAAACCGACCAAAAAATGAAAAGCTACATTTCAATTTCGAAAAATAATTTTGTGCATTTTCGGAGTAAAAAAGCTGTCCTCCGCCAATTTAAAAATACGAAATTTTCGAGGCCGTAGACGGCAATGGTCCTTTAACGGAGGAAGGACAACTCCTTACAGAACCCAACTCCTTACCCCAACTCTTACATTTTTTTTTTGAATCTGTTATTCGATACACTTGTTCCGATCCAGTTTTTTTTTATTTATTGAGAGCGGCGTTGAAGGCGTTGAAAGGCGTTGAGTGCGGACCACGGATTAATCCGAAAATTCTGTAGATTTGACTTGACCCATCTGGAGCCAACTTGACCCATAAAAGCTGGATGAGCCCTTGGCCCGGACATGTCAACTCCCGGGCTTTTTTTTAAGCAGCGTATAGCCGCTAGGCTTAGGCCCATATCATTCAAGATATGATATCATGGCCGATATCATTACTCAAAAATATTAATAGTTACCCGGATCATTAGCGTATTTGGAGCAAGACTGTAAGGAGTGTAAGGATGTATAATATATATAAAATGTAAGGAGTGTATAAAATGTAAGGAGTTGGGTTTTGTAAGGAGCTGGGGTAAGGAGTTGGGCTTGCAAGGAGTTGACCCTCATCCATCTTAACGCCGTAATGCAATAAAGGTAGGTACCAGATACAAGCATTCCATCCGCCAATTTCATTTAATAATAAGCAAGTTAATCGCTGTATGCTTTTCAATAAACGAAGTAGCTCAACCTATAAAAATATATTCTTGGCCCACACCCGAGTTAGGTTAGGTATTTACGATAAAAAAAATTATGATGTAGGAAGCGGAAACTATTTTCGACTAGCATACCCATAATGTCTTTCAGCAACGAAAGTTTATCATTGCTTGGGTATCCATCGATTTCCCCCTAAAAATACCCTAACATATTGAGTAACTATAACAAAACCTACTCGCTGCATCACTTCCTTTACTTATATACATATACTACTCGGAACGCTAATTATTGGTGCACTAAGCTAAAAGCCGAAATTTTCGACACGCTGAGCCGGAAGCCGAAAATTCATGGGTTTCATTGAGTTTGTATTTTGATCATCAACTGAAGTTAAAACAATTTTTGCAAATATCTGTATATAGTACTTTTTCTTATAAAATACTTAAACTTTAGTGTTGTGGACATGCATGGCCAATATTTCTAATTTGGTGGAGTAGTAGACACACTTGCTTTCTTTTCAATGACTTCTTCTGCTATATTTCTGTTATATTTAAGCATTATCTTTAAATTAGGACTAGCTACATTCTCTGGTCAATGGATCAAACCATTTGACAATGAGAAGGGTCTTCGAATGTTGTGCACCGACAATAATCACCTGGAAATTATGCGCGCAAGGGAATCTCCTGTGGTCAGTAAAGTTTTTAAATAAAAAACAGAATACATATAGTTTTCAAACAACTGTGCTAATAAGCACTGAGATTATGCAGAGCACAGAGACAATTGCAAAAGGCCGATGAAAAAAAACAGACAACCTTTTGGATTTTTTCGAACTTTCAAAGATTTCTTTTAGAGCTAACCCTAAGGATTCATAAAAAGCTAATTTCTGTGTTGAAAAAAACTCTCAATTGAAAAAAGTGTGCTACCCATAGGCCGGAAAGAATTTGAGTGATGTTCTACGCGCATTGTCCCAAATATGAGACACCCAAATACTGCACTTTCACGTCAAATTTCTGTGTTTTTGGAATATTCGTATTTGACATGCAATCAAATATGCAATTTGTTTTTGGAAAAAACGTACTGAATCATAGTGTGCGCATTTGAGGGTCAAAACTACTTTTAAAATATTAAAGTCACTGTCAAATTTTAAATTCCACTCAAGACAAAAACATTTGATTAATTAAACATTTGATTTTAAAAAAAAACTCGCATTCACTATTTGAATGTTTATTGTCTTGAGCAGAATGTGAAATGTGACAGTGACCTTAATATTTTAAAAGCACTTTTTAAGGTAAACCGACTACATTGAGCACGAGTCCGGTGTCAGAACTGAAGATTTGCTGAACAGTGAAAAGATTTGAAGAAGTTTTTGATACAACTTCAGAATCTGTTTTACCCGTTCGAATCCTTTCTGTTTCCGAAATTTTTTTCAGCGATCGTGTTCAGCTTGAAATCCCGCACAAAACGCATAGATTAGTACACATAGCTTTTACCGCCTTAAAAATAGTTTAATTAGCTTACTAGTTCACCGTGTATTCTGTATACCGTATTTTATAAATTAATCTGCCCGGCTATTTTCAGATTAGAAACACTTAAGCTTAGAAAAAATTCTAAATTTGAATACCGTAAATTCTTTTTTCAAAATTCACAAACCCTACCCCCCCTTCCTAGGGGGTGGCGGTTTATTAGAGCATGGCGGATAATATTTCAACATGCTCCCACCAAAGGTGCCTGGACAAATTTTTTAAATTTTTTATTCGATCAATTTTTTGACGGACATAACATAAGCAAATTAATAACCAAAAAAATCAAACATTTTACAAAATATACAGGGTGTCCCAAATTCGTCACCTTTTTGTCTTAACCATAAATTTTTTATTTCTCTATTTTCTGGCGAGATTTTTTTGCCTTTTAAAGAAGAAGCTTAGGGCACTAGTTCAGTACCTAATTTGACATTTTTTAAATCAGAACTTGATTTTTGAGGATTGATTAAAGTTTTGTCCTGAAAATTAGAATAAAATCTGTTGTTACCCAAAACTCTTCAAAAGCAAACAAAATCCCTTAAAACCTCAAGCTTTCAAAAGTGTTGTTGAGCTAATTCTTCACTTCTGATTTCATCCGTCAACAAGCCATTCTCCAAAAAGATCATCTCGTAAAAGTTCTCCCACTCTTGGACAGTCGGCCGTAAAGTTGAAGCAAAGTCATATAAGAGGCAGTCCCATTTTTTGTCGATGAAGATTGGCCTAAAAACTCTGCTGCGTCGTGAAACACTTCAAAAATACCATATGGGCAGCGATCGGAAGATTAGGAGTCGTTCGGCCGGTCTTTATCAACGAAAATGTGACTGCTGCTGCTTATCTAGAATTTCCAGTTTCACATCTGATCATCAAAAATCAAGTTTTGTTAAAAAAATCAAAAAGTATGTAGCTTCACTTTCTAAGGCGAAAAAATCTCGCCAAAAATAGCATAGGCTAAAATGACTTTTATATAGGTGGGCCGAAATCGGGTTTTCTCGACTTCTAGCGCTGTTTTATACACTAAAAACGATAGAAAAACGTGTTTTTAAGATGGGGAAAGACATTTTTCAAACAAAAAAATTTCGACTAAAATCGATTTTTTGGTAGAAAAATCATTATTTTCACGAAATTCTTAATTCGAATAAAATCATTATTTTAGACCGGACAAACTCTGTCCTTATATTTCTCCCAAGGCGAATTTTGGTCAAAATTTTTATGTTGAAAAGTCTATCGCCACCTTTTTACATGTTTTAAAGTGGCACGCCCGCGTTAATAAGTCCAGTTTTAAATGTTTGAATTCCTGGTGCGTATACGTTTCAGCACAAAACGAAATTTATTTCGTTTTGTGCTGAAACGTCATATATTTTAAATATTATTGGCGCCAATTCAAATTGTGTAATTTTAAAAGGTGCCATCAGCAATCAAAAGACGACATTCAGCAGCCATTCGTAAATCTGTCTCTGAGCAGACCATGACCAGACCCATTTCGAAACATCTAGTCTATCCAGGTTCAGTGAAAATGACATATCCAACCATTTAGTCAGGTATAGGGGCGAAAGATTGATTGAACCATCTAGTCTTCCATATACTTGCCTCGGAACCGGAAGCCTCTTACGGGAATATATCCACTCTCTTATACTGGGGCAAACCACTAAAAGTGGCTAATGTGACTCAAGGTGTGTATCACACATGCCGTAAGCGTAAGAACTCAAGGCACTACTCCGGCTAAAACTACCGAAGGGGCATCACTCCGCTCTCCTTACTCTACTGGGGAAACCACTGAAGGCGCTCAGGACCATTCACTAGGGCAATTTTTACAAATAAAAACACAGACTGAAAATATCATTGCAATAATGCTCAATGTAATATATTGATTGCTGATGGCACCTTTAAAAATTACACAATTTGAATTGGCGCCAATAATATTTAAAATATATGACGTTTCAGCACAAAACGAAATAAATTTCGTTTTGTGCTGAAACGTCAATACCGAATTCCTAGGCACTAGTTTTTCTTAACGAGACAAAACCAATTTGAATTTCGGTGTCCATTTTGACTATTTTTAACCTTTAAAAGGTTCTTTGGCCTTTTAAAAAAAACTGATTTTGAAAATCGATTTTGAACACATGATCAATAAAAAATTTGCAAAAAAATTAAAAAATTGTAGATGTCTACATGTGGGGCTGGACTCGCAACTCTAAGGAAAAATAGCCTCTTTTTAGTGTCGGCGTAGAAAAACCAAACGCTTTACCCACTGTGTCATGAAAGTTGAATAAAAGTCACCTACTGCCCATTTTTCGCTGTTTTGAAAGGCCGTGATGTTAAAAAAGGTCGATTTCGGACATCAAAATTCAAATTGGTTTTCATAAAAAAAATATAAAAATCTCCATAAAAAAAAGTGGTGTTTGAATAGTATTTGCAGAATATTCTCGCTTATTTTTACGATTAAAACATCTCTTTGTCATAAATAACGTAAAATTGCAGTTGAACAATTTGGTGCGGCACTCGATAATGTGCCAGAAAAACTTCACGCAATTGCTGCAATCGAGAAGGTATGAAGGTCTAGTGTGGTTTATGCAGTCCATGGGCTTCTGCAGCATCTACAAACTCAAGACTCAGATCCAGTACACTAGGGACTTTCAGATGGACTTGTTGATGGCCGCTTTTTCTATGGTTTGTCCAAATTTTATAGAAAAAGCCATTTATATAGAAAATACAATTTTAAGGTATGCAAAAGAACAGACAATATCGGAAGATACCATCTGGCTAGTTACGCTGAAGTCTTTCGTATAATTTACGAAAAAGAAAATAAGGACAGAAGGTAGTCATTTGGAGTTAATTATCAAAAACGAAATATGCAGAAAAGTAAAAAAATCTTACACTGCAAGATAAAGAACATTCTTCGACTTTGATGTACAGTCAAGAGGTCTTTCTGATGGTTAACTTGACTTTCAATCTAATAAAAGCTGCCTCTAAGCCTGGTTACAGCCTACTTACTAATTTTAAAGATTGTCGCTTGTGAGTTGAAATAAGCTGTCTTAAAAATCTGTGTCAACTAGTAAAAATACCTAAATACAGTTTGACCTCGCTGTAAAGCACCCCCTCCGGACTGGCCCTGGGATGCCTTATACTGGAGCTGCTCTACATTGTGGTTTGACAGGGTGTATTGAAAAACTGCAGCATTGTTCAAAAATTTTATTAAAGGCTTTTGATGTTCCTTAAAAGAAGTTTGCTAAAAAAGAAAATACCACTTTTAATACCACATACCCTTACCACTTGCAAATTGAAATATGTTGGAAATAACTTAGAGAAAGGTAAAATCGCGGAAATCCGAAAAATGCTGGTTTTTTTGAATACACCCTGTAGAAAACAAAGAGGAGCCCTGTATTAGATAAAATGATATTGTGGAAGTATTAGCTTGAAAAAGCATGTCATTATGGATCTCCAGCTAGAGTCAAAATTTTCTAAAAAAATCTGAGTTTTTCTGAAATTGCAAATTTGCAGAGAAATATGCGACCGAGCTGCCTCTATCTACGAAGACTTGTACAGGCGGTGTCATGTGGATGATCCAGAACTCAGTCCATTAGAACTTTTTAGACTGGTAATAACCTTCAAATTATCGCCCTGAATCCTAGATTATACCTAAAAATTTAGAAATGTGATGCCAAAAATGAGACTATTATCCAAACCCGTACATTCTTCACCCGGTTTTCTCGACCCTGCAACACTTTCAAACAATTTGACTCCAACTACCAGAGCATTACCCAAAACTCTAACTCCAATAATCGCAATGGCAATATGCAAGGAGGTAGTTTTGGCCAAGCACTCGCCAATGACACAGCTTTCATGAATGGCTTAAGTGGGTTTCTAAAAAAGGCGGTTAGTGCCTACAGCAACTTGCCGCAGTTAGTGTTGAAGACGAGGTTGTTATTGCAACACTTTCCACTAGCTGCCATTCAAATGTCCGAGAGAATGCAGCTGGCATACAGGTTAGATCATTTGATTTTTCATTTGACTTTTCGGAGTCAAGGATTCGCCTTAGCGGGCTCCTTCGAATTTTTTTTTTAGAAAAACATTGTGGAATAAAAAACAGTGTAAAAAGCGAAAACAATATACAGCGCACTCTCGGATTAACGTGATAGATAAAAAGTTCGTTCCTGCCTAGGGTCCGCACATTTTTTACCTCTATTTTTGAAGGCTTTTGTCAGTTCTGTTTTGACAGTCCAATGCTAAATATCGCAAGGATTACGATTTCACCAATCATTTTAGCAGAAGAAAATAATTTTGACTCATAAAAGGCAAAACCTCGCTTTAATGTAACCATACTTTCAAAAAAAACTAGAGATGATGACGGGACGGGACGGGACGGGACAATTCCGTCCCGTCCCGTTAATTTTAGAGAATCGTCCCGTCCCGGAATCCCGCCCGGAAATTTTTTGGCACCTGTCCCGTTCCGCGTCCCGTCCCGAAATTTTTAAATTTGAATTTTGACCCGTCTCGTCCCGAAAAGGTCAAGCCATCATCTCTAAAAAAGTTTTGCCTTTTAAAAGTTTAAATAATTTTCTTCTGCTAAACGATCTGTAAAATCGGAATCCTTGCAATATTTGGGATCACACTGTCAATACAGAACTAATAAAAAAATTCAAAAATCGGAGTGAAAAAATGTGCGGACCATGGTCCGCGGGTGGGTTCCATGGGTTGAACGAACTTTTTACCTATTACGTTAATCCGAGAATGCACTGTAGGTAAAATGATCTCTAAGACAACTTCAGCCCTCCCCCCGTTGAAAACAATTACTGGCTATATCTCTGGTTATAATGGGTGACGGTGTAACCGAGGTCGTTATAATAAGACTCGACTGTTCATCCACGTTAGGGGATATGAAAAAATCTGCATTCACTATGCAATTAGCTGCAGTCTTAAAATTTAATTTCAATTTTTTGTTGGACGATATGTAAAGATGCCACGTGGAGAAAAAGTGCCATGATTTGTGAAAATGTGCATAGTTTTGCGCATTTTTTGCCTGGTCTTAATGGCTGCTTTGTTTTCAAGGACATATAAAACGCAAGCTAACAGTAATCTTCAAAATTTGAGGTGTAAACCAGTGATTGATGTAAGAAAGCTTATTTTCAGAAAACGTGGCATATTTTCACACATCGTGGCATATTTCTGTTTTATCCTTTTTGTTTTAACTTTAAAAATTAAGAGAAAAGAAGATTTTTAGGAATACTGCAAAGTTAAAACTTGTTTTAAAAGCTATTAATTTTTATCTTATTTTAGATGTAAACTGCGAGAGTCTAATGCCTACTTTGACGAGAATGGAGAATCTTCGATAATTGAGACAACTACTTCGTTCAGTTTAGTAATGTCTACGGAGACATCAGTGCCACCTATTGGACCTATAATTCTGGACATGATTGACTTAGAAGGCAACACAACTGATGAATGCTTTAACTTCGATGCTACTTTCTACGAGAATTTAGATGCTAAAATGCTGAAGTAACACAATTTGTTTTAACAAATAAAGATTCTAATAATTTTTTATTATTCTTACCGTCTTATGTCAGACACCGCCTAGGTGCATTAAATTATATATTATCACAAAATCAAAAACCAGACATTTTAATAAAAACGAAAAATCGAATTAATTTTACTTTTTTATAAATTTTTCTATTTTAGTGACTTCGAAGATCTAGGCAAAGAAGCATTACTAGGTGTGTATGTGGAAATGTGTTTGCTAGTAGGTATTGTGCTAAACACCTTATTCCTGTCAGTGCTGCTCTACCAAACCAGAAAGCACTTGTCCACAGCCACTATACTCTTTATATTTAACATTCTCTTCTCCAATGCTCTGTTCGTTGCCTCTTTTGTGTGTCTGTTCTCAGACATGTTAGCTGGCATCAGTTATGGAAGTGTGGATGAGGTCAGGTTATGACACTTAAAACAGCTAAAAGATGATTTTTTACAAAGTTCTGTGTAAAATTTATTATTTTCTATAGTACTTGCACTTTTACATTACAAAAAATACTAAAAAACCATAAAAATCTCATTTTAGTCACCGACTACCACAGATGCAGCCTTATATGTGGCAGAAACCCTTCAAACTCATCTTTATGCCCCCTCAGAGTTCTTGAAGAACTTGGCACAAGAGACTTTGTTTTCCCTGGCTCAAAATGGATCTCTTCTTGGTTTGACTCATCTACTGGTCCTTGTGCTCGTAATTTAGCATAAACTGATTAATCAATAATAGAAACAATTGTTTAAGGTAGTCATCAACAGATCTATGTCAGGCAAAGCCATAAAGCTCTCTCGAAAATGTGTGATCACTGTGTTTTCATTGGTTTGGCTGTTCTTAGTAGTCACTCACGTCCTTTTTTCTGCCCTTCAGTACTCAGCCATTACTAATTTAGGTAATAAATCGCCTAAAGGAATAAAACATACAATAATCTTTCACATGGTTTAGACCAGTTAATTACCAAAGTGGGCTCAGCCCCTGCTTTTATGCAGTGCAACAGTTCCCAACTATCAGACTTCTCTGAAATAGGTCAACGCTGTGACCTAATAGCTGTGTTTCATGACTTCGGAGTTTACCTGCTCAGAGGACACACCTTATTCACACTTAGCTTTTTGGTGGCGTCAATAGTGGTGTTCTCGATTACCTTTGTATGCCATTGGAGAGTGCGCTCACAACATGACTTCCTAAGCACTGGAGTCAGAGAGCACAGTCCTCACAAACGCAGGGAGACACTATTTAACACCCTGCTTTTGTCTCTCGGTGCCTTCTTCATATCAGTGTCTGGCCAAAGCTTTATTGAAATAGCAGTATTTTGGGTGGATGACAGAGCAGATGTGGCCAGATTAGCAACTTGGTATCAGATTATGAGAATTGCTGCTTTTGTGGATCCTTTGCTCAACCCTCTGCTTGTAGCTATTAGAACACCAGCAATTAGGAGGAGGGTAAGTAAATTCAATTTTTTGAAAAATACAGCCTTAATCCAAAGTCCAAACAAAAATACTGATGTTAATGTGTTGGCTAACATAAATCAGTAATGATCGTTAGTCATTAGTTTGAAATAATTTAAAAGGTGATATTTTTTGGTTGTTTTAGATTATTAATTACTTTTTTGTAAATTCATATAAAAAGTTAAGGTTGTTGACCTTGAAATTTTCATTTTTGGAATTTTTTTTATCAAAATAAACAAAAAAATCAAATAAAATTTCAATATGTTTTGTTATATGTATACATGTTCCATGTTTTAGCTTCGTTTCTACATGTGTCTTGGGTTAGGATTGTTTTGTGCCATGTTCTGTCCATGGATCAACAAACAGCGCAAAAAGAAAGAGCATCGGCACAGACAAGACAACAGAAAGGGGTCTACCATTTTGACTTCTGGCTATGCCTCTTCGGGAGGAGGTATTTTTTTTGTTTAATTAAAAAAATGCTAAAGGCATTACAGTCGAGTCTCTATATAACGCGACCCCGATATAACGCGAGTCTTGATATAAGGCGATTCTGGTACGAATTTGGTTGGCCGACAAAGAAACTCAACAAAGTTTACCCCCAATATAACGTGAGTCGATATAACGCTACCCCCGTTGTAACGCGACCCTGGTTTCAGTCCGCACCAATAACATTACCTTCGATATAACGAAATATCAAATTGGCACAAAAATGTTCTATATTTAAATTTGACGGTTTAAATTCGGTTTAAAATTCATTTTGCTATCATTTTTGTAATTGTCACACTTATTTTTGTTGTCTCTTTTTGTCTTCGCTCATTCTGCTCTTATCTTTTTTTGTTTAGGTCATGATAACTCCAAGGAAATGCACGGCTCTCACGCTGGAAAAGAAAAGGGAGATCATCGAAGCGGCTGCGAAACAAGCAAAGGTGAACTACACTGCTCTTGCAAAGCAATTCAATCTAAAAAAGTGAATCATCAGTGCGTGATGTTCTCAAGGAGAAAGCGAGCATTCTGAAGGCGATCGAAGAAGGCAGCAGTGCAAAGCGTGCTCAAGTAGGAAATGTATGCAGAGATGGAGTAAGCGCTAGTGCTGTGGATCAAACAGTTGAGAAGTTTGAATCTTCCGGTCAGCGGCGAATTAGTCAAGGTGAGCTTTCGCTTTCATTCTTTTGTCTTTTACATAGGACCTTTAGGAAAAGGCTCTAGAAATCTCAACTATGCTCAATGTTGACAGGTTCGAAGCAAGCCAAGGCTGGTTGGACAACTTCAAGTGGCGCCACGGGATCCTTTTCGGGCGGAAGTGAAAACGGAGACGATAGCCAACTGCTTCAGCCGAAGAACTGGTCATCACTGAGAAGAAGCTCAAAATGCTTTCAATCTAGCTAGTCGGTTTGTGGAGAAGAACTGCGCCGATCCAGCCATCCTCAGTTACAGCGACAAACTGGATGAATTCTTTTACCAAGAGCGAAAGAAAATGAGAAGCAAAGCAAACTCACCCAATTCTTTACCAATGTTAACTTCAAGTTTTTTTATGTACTTTATTGTTATGATTATTGAATAAAAATGTTTTGATCGGTTAAAATCTTCTAAATAAAGCTGATTTTGTCTTACCCCAATGTAACGCGACCCTTGATATAACGCGACTTTGAGCTGGTCCCGAGGGGTCGCGTTATATCGAGACTCGACTGTACTAAAGGCATTTAACGGGATAAAGGACGGGGTTTAACTAGATAACAGAGATTTCCTGATATCGATTTTAAGTATCTGATATGATAGTGATATGATATGGGTGCCCGAAATTCCCGTCTGATATGATAGCGCTATGTGTGATATCGAATGCTGCGATAGGGCGTGTCATATCATATCATTTCACTGTCATATCAAATTTTCTGATATCAGGAAATCTCTGCTAGATAAACGGGATTTTAACGGCATCCGCGGTGCGCTTCCTTCCCTCTTTGGGGGAAGATGGCGTACAACGTAATCTGGCAAAAATTTTGTATTTCTTATGCAATAATTAACTGTGAGCAGAGCTAAACACGATTATGGGTAATATAAAGAAAACTTATTACAGCATCCCAGAGCTCCAGAAGAGCCTCCTCAGCCACTTATGCTAGCAATGACTCTGAGATTACACTTCGAATATTGTGCACCAAACAGGTAAAGCACAGTTATAAAAATGATACAAAAAATATTTGAAATTATTTAAAATGACATTTTTCAGTTTATTCGGTCGTCTATTCTGCGTCGCAGCAAGAATTTCTCGCAGACCCACTCAGTTGTTTAAAATACGTATAATTTGGCCATTGATCTCAAATTATTCATTTTTTGTAATTGTAATTTTTTCAACTTTGCAATAAATAAATGAACTTGATTTTATTTAGTAGCGGACCTTAAAAATAGGGCTAAAAATTTTTCAGATCAGTGAAATGACAAAGTCTGGCTGAGTTACATCACCTCAAAGACCTCGACCTCTCACCTCCATTGTAAGCGCCCTATCAGACTAAAGTTAACCATATTTTGTAGCGCATCTCACTGGCTATCTATATTATATATCATGTGATAATATGTAACTTGTCTGAAAGGAGTTTTACTAAAATAGGTGAAATACACAAAGCCAAGAATACGATTTTGAACAAGGGGGTGCCGTTCTATTACAGAGAATACAGTAATTAATTTTGCATTACATTTGGTCCGACATTGTGAATAAGCTGTATCAATCGAATATTTAGGACGCCACCGACTCGCCAACGAAAAAGCGATTTCAAAATTGCTAAAAAAGATTGAAAAAATATATTTTTTGGGTTTTGCAATGGTAAATTTGCCGTTGACGAGTTTTTGCGTTGACGAGATTCGCCTTTGGCAAGGTTTGACGTTGGCGAGTCTTAGACGTTGGTGAAATTTTGTTGGCGTATTGGTTGCGTCGCGAATGTTTCTGTGAAACTGCACCTACTAAACTGGAACTGTCAAGCAAGATTATAACATATTCCCATATTTCTCAATTTGCATACTTTATTATTAATATATATTATTATTTTGCATTAAATATATTTTTTTACACAGACATATTAACTAAATGCATTGTTCATCGTTTTGGCTTGGATTCATAATTAATAAGGTGTTTTGGAGTATGACCGACACAAGTTCTCATCAACACTTGTTAGGTAGTAGGATCCAGGGAAAAAGCTAGTGCTTACATCAATAGTTTCTGGAGTGTAAGCTCCTTTAGTAGCAATCAGATTTTCTCTACCACTCAAGGCTTGTTGAAATTGTTGAGGAGTGTGTTTGATGCGATCATCTAGCCTTTGACTAGCTCTTACACCACTTTCCACCATTTGCTGGTAGTGATGTTTGAGCTGTGGGGTGTGCGTTTGGAATTCAATCGAGTACATTACAGCAATACAGCCACTACCATAAGAAAATAGCAGACTTTTTCTTTGGTTCACGTCTTCGGCATTGGAATGGCTAAAGTTCACAGATTGTTACAGTTACCGTATTTACTCTATTTAACGGTCTTTAAACGGTCCCCTAGGTGGTCATTTTACCACTTTTTAGTGAAATTTGACACTATTTTGGAAATTTTGCTATTCACAGCATCTTGAGATCAGGGTTGGCATAATGTGGCCGATCGGCAACAAAATCGGCTACATGTGGCTGGTTTTTGAGGTCGATCGGCCACATTTTGTTAACCCTGCTTGAGATATTCAAACCATTTGGCAAATATTCTATTGTCGAACTAAGAAAATATAAAGTTTGATTTTAACAGTTGTTAAAACTTTGTTTTTATTATTTTCCAAATAACAAGAAGGAGACTAAATCAAATGTGGGATCGGATTCTTCAGAAGAATCTTCTTTCTTCCTCCAGTTTTTAATACAGTCAACCCACTATAAACGGGCACTTAATTATCGGTCCCGAGCAATAAAACTCCGTCTATAAACGGGCTTTTCTATTTTTTTATACTATATTTGGCAAATTTTAGGGGTTTTTCGCCATTGGGAAAGGGAGTCGAAACTATTGATGATAAATTTGATGCTTTATTAGATACTCTTCCACTGAACGGTCATGAATAAATGATCTAAAATATATTCACAGTCCGACCTTGCTATAGTGACGACTTTAGTGACCGATCCTTAGGTGTCACACAACATCAAAATATCACTATGCTTTCAATATATGAAGCTTCTTTTGTCGGGACTGGCTTATGAGTGTCACTGCAACGAGAGTGTTACCACAACGAGGTTATACTGTATCTTGAATAGCTTTCTACTAACTTTATATGACAATTTTAATTATCTCTTGAGTGAAAACTCTATAAGAAAAAAGAAGTAAACCACATAACCAGTTTTGAGTCTGAATGACGAGAATCTGTATTTTGTTAGCTGTTACAATTCTTCAATTGTTTTACAACATTCTTGATAAAAAATTTCATTTTTATATATGTCTTTTAACTAAACCTCTATGAACGGGCACGCGAGGCTTGGTCCCTATGGGTGCCCATTTATAGAGGGTTGACTGTAGAGCTTTATGTCAAGCCAAACTGCTTTGCTGCCAATTTAATTGAGTGCTCGATTTCGAGCAAACCATAGAAAACAACTACAAACAAATAAAAATAATTCAAGCGACATACAAAAAAGTTATTGTTTTTTTTTCAATTTGAACGAAAAATTTGGTCAAAAATTAATTGGACCCTCTACAATAAACGGCCCCCCTCCGAGGAGGGTTGAAAAATGAACGGCGTAGGCCGTTTAATAGAGAAAATACGGTATACATGTAATTGTATTATTCAAAAAGCTAAAATCAACTGGCAGAAGGCGAACAAACAAATTTTGAGTGAAATACAGTAAAGCGAGGTTCCAAACCGTTCTTTGAAAAGATTTGTCCGTTTTTGGAACTCTAAATCCTTTTTATTTTAGAAAATTTTAGTCAAAATCTTTTTTTCGCTTCAGAAAGGCAGCAAGCACTGGATAAAATGACCTTTTTTCTTCAAAAACGGTCAAAATGTCATTTTTAGATAACTGTCCTTTTTCGAAAATTTTCATTCGGGACCCGCAGTTAAGGCACATTCACAATGAGTGCCGGCCACAACTATAACAAATTCGTGTTTTCCAGATTGAAATACTCCTGGGAAATTGTTTTAAAGCAAAAAAAATCGAAAAAATTCAAAATTTTCAAAGGGTGGAACAAGGGAGTTTTCGGGTCCTGAGAGGTGTCAGTGGGGAATAATTGGTTAATCTTCCGCTGGAGAATTGACAATTTTCGGACGTAGACTTTCTTAATTTTAAGACTAATTTGTTTAGTCTTACTTGCTCACAAAATTGACCAACTGCAGATAGAGGGATGGAGTGTACATATTGCCCAAACGGCGAGTAAAGTCCAAATTGCAATCCAACTTCTTCATCATTAACGACTGGCTAGCTTTCATGATGGCGGTGGTGAAATCACCGTTGAAAGTCTCGCTCAAATTTACTGCTCTAAGAATGGCAAACTTAGTGGTGATCTTGCCAAATAAAAGTATTTACTTGTATGGCTCCAGTTTTCCGGCCTCCATCTCACTGCTCAAATCATGTCCATCCTTGAAATTGCTAAAAGCCAGTCTAGCAAACCCTTTTTGAGCCAGTTTAGCAAAGGGAGAGTGAAAGTGGAGAGCACAAAATTCAGTGATTGGTCTGGCTGAAAATTTTGAATCACATGTAAGGTTTGTTTTTAACTGCAGGTTAACAACAGATTCGAAATATCAATACTTTCCGTACAACCTAACAAACAATAAAAAAAACGTCTTAATTAAATCCGGAACATCTCAAGAAAATTTGGCCATGCCCGTTTTTCATCTCAGCATTGGCCCGAAAGTGTTACCAAAACTAGTAAACAATAAAAATCCCGATCCGAAGTCCCATTAGTTTTTTATCTCTAGTTGAAACTGTAAAACATTCAAAAAAATGTAAGCGCACAGCTAATTAAGATCATATAGTCAGCAATAAACTCACTTTTGCCCAAAATCTTTTGGCACTTTTGGCTGTACTTCTCATAAGATTGATCCAGAGCAGTCAAATACAGTTCTATACTGCTGTGACCGTTCACTGTGGGATACTCGGAGCTAGCGCCGCCTACGGGCTTGTAAAAGTCATATGTGTTTTTGGAGAATGCGCCTCGTAAGCCTTTTTCTAGCACCAGAGGAGCATTTGGACCGATGAGCAAGGCAACAGCACCGGCACCTCCTGAAAATATTAGAATAAAAAACTATAAAAACCAATAAATATCCAACCTGTGCACCTAGCTGGTCCAGGCGCATACACGGCAATGTCAACACACACTACTATGGCTAATCTTTCTAAAAATATAATTGTATTTGCTGAGAAGAGTTCATAACAGTATATTGACTACCCTCTGTGTCATAGTTGGCATAAACCCAGTCGACTGCATGGAGCATGGCTTGAGTTCCCCCAAAACAAGCATTTTTAACATCAGCGCCTTGTATGTCACTGTTTGGGCCGAACAAGTCCATCAGCACTGTTTTGACACTCTTGCTTTTGTCGATCAAAGTCTCACTGCCCACTTCCAGGAAACCTATGGAGCTAGGGTCTATCTGCAAAGTGCACCTCTAAGTAAGAGTCTTTACGGTCAAGTATGTCGTAAGCTATGAGATATAATTGTTAGGAATCGTACGATTATAAACACTCTTTAGTAAAAGACAACAGGCCGTAAAAGACTTTGTTGAGAAAAGCCAACCCTGTAGTTATGGAGCAAAGCAGATGTCGCACTCAAGGCTAAGGAGCACACATCCTCATTGTCACAACAAAGACATCTCAGATTGGCCCAAACCAATAGTGTATTTGCCTGCACCAACTCCATCAAACTGCGAACCATGTAAATTAAATAAATAGCGATATAGTTCTTAAACTAAACCTGCTCCAGATCTTTTTGACAAACATAGTGTTTAGGAAAATACAGTTCAAATCCCAAAATGCCGACATTGCTGACTGGCAGCCGTTGACGCACACCACTTTCGAAGGACACACCATTCATTTTACACAGAAATGGACTGCAAAAAAGTAAAATTATCGAAAAAATTTAGTGGGTAAACTATTCCTTGATTACTGTTATACTTTTTATATATATTGATGTCAAATTTTTTTTAGAATAAAAATTGGGCTGTTT